>VZTU01028837.1:99472-114119 GCA_013400835.1 Zapornia atra | reverse complement strand
GGCATAACTAGATATTCCTTGTAAAAAAAAAAAAAAAAAAAAAAAAAAAGGAGGGTGGGGAGAAGCCCTGCAATACTTTTTACCTGAAGACATGGGTGGATCAGCCCTGAACTGGAATCTTGGGGGCAGTTGATCGCTGTCTGAATTTGGGAAGGCTTCATCTGCCGCTTTGTAACCCTTCTGCAGCACAGGACCTGCTGGAGCTCTTAAGTTTTGGTCAGCACATGTTCAGACCTCCTTGTGTTCCTCCAGGTGCCTCCTGTGCAGCTGGAAGGACTGATGGTGGGGTGCCACAGCGCTCTCGAGCATTTTGAGGTCCCCCACCAAGGCCTCTTGTGATGTTAGACCTAGCACTGTGCCGCTGAGCAGGAGGACTTTGGAGGCACCTCTAGCATCCTCTAGGAGAGTAGCAGGATCAGCAGGGAAGCCTGGTGAGTGGCAGCCTCCCCTTTGCTCCCTGCTTTTCCTGCCAGCCTGTGGATGCCGTTGGCAAAGGATGGGAGCACCCAGCTGGTGTTGTGAAGCTGCCCAGCTGAGGGCTTGCAGGGAGAGCATTTTGCAGGGTTCTTGCTGATTTAATAATTCCTTCTGAGAATGTTGCCGTCCCCAAGAGCTGCCATGTGTGCAGCAGGGAGCTGGTTTCTGCCCCTAGATGCTTGCCTGAGGTGGCTGGTGATGCACAGAGGGTTGGATGAACACCACAGACATCTCTAGTTAAGAATAAAGATGGGGTTGGGGTTGGCTTATTTGTTTTCCAAGTCCTGGTAATGTTTGGAGGTGGCAGTGTTCCTTTCTGCAGAGCCAGATATATTCATGGTGGGAAGGCTAGGTGGACCAGGTGATGGGTTCTTTGCTTAATGGTTTGTGCCCACAGAAGTACAGATGTTTCCCAGGCTTGCTCTGAGGATGCCTCTGTCCTGAGTCCTCTGGGATGGGGCTTTCTTGGTGCAGCTTGTCAAGTCCCCAGGGTCCCATCCCAGAGGGCTGACTTTGCAAGGCTTTCTAAGGGCTAACCCAGCCTGGGCACCAGGCTGTACTACACTGTACCTGGTCCAAAGTGTTCCCACCTGCCCCACCATTAGTGAGGAAAGAAGCTGTATCTGCATAGGAGTTTGTATCATGGAAAGGATACCTCTAGGGTTAAAAAAAAAAAAATCCTTTTCTGTTGTTCTTTCTAACCTTTTAAAAATCTTAACATCTTATGTTGTGAAAGAATGTTTGCTCTCCTACTCCAGCAAGGAAATATCCCTGGGACCCCAAAGTGGATGCGTTAGAAATGGCATTGCTTTGCATCTTTGAGAAGCTGCATACTGAGAAGTAGTTGTCCCTCAAATTTACTTCACCTCAAGTAACTTTGTGAGTGTTTTAATGTGGTTTGAGGATTGCCTAGGCTGCAGTGTTGGGCTTGGTGCTGTCCTGCTCGGATTTGTTTGACTTATTAGTGACCTGCTGGGAGTGTAAGAAGTTTGAGTCAGAGGCTCAGAAGGCTGAGCTTCCCCAAAGCAAAAATAGCATGAGCAAGATATTGTTACTGCATCTCCCTCTCTGTGCAAGCAGGAGAGCTGGCACTGTCCCTGGCACCGCTTGCTGTCCTTTGGGTATCACTGAGTGCTGGCAGAGCCCTTGACCCTCCCAGCATTTGGAAGGAGGACACCTACGTGTGGAGCATGAGATGGAGCCCTTTGCTAGCATCAAAACCTCTTCAGCCAGAGGCTCAGCAAGGTGGTTTTTGGGTATTCAAGTTGGCCGTGCAGCCGTGATCTTCACTTGTTGAAGGGCGGTGACTTATACCCCCCAGTGGGTGGCCCCTTGCATTTTAGTGCCGGATAGGGGATTGAGTTGCCTCTCCAGGGATGTGCCTCCCTTTTAGTGCTTTAAAGAGTTTATTATCTCTGGGTGGGTTCAGGCAAGGATTGATTGCACCTCTGTCCAATTAATCATGTGCCAGGTAGCATGAAAACAGACTTCTAAAATACCCAAGTGTCTTATTGAAGGCTTCAGCCTGGATTAATTCTGGGTCTCTTGTTTATTTGACTCTGCGTCTGTGTGTGTATGAGAGAAAGAAAGGAGCGATTTCAACTCTTGGCAAATGGTCATTAAAAGCCTTTTTAATCCTACAAAGTTATAAATAAATATCTGTGGCAGCGTGCACCTGCATATTCATCAGTGCATCCTCTCCTCCGGAGACCCAGCAGTGCATCTTGGGCATGTGGCTGCTTTTCAAAGCAGGGTAGGAAACCGCAGGTTACTCTGGAAATGGAAAATAAAATCTGGAAGGTTTATCCCTGGTTTTGCATTTGTGAATTTGTTAATTACTCCCTTCCCTAAGATGAGAATTGGAGTGGAGAGGGGATTGCTGGTGGCTGATGGCAGCTCCTCTGAAGGAGGCTGGAAGGCAGGTTGGGGAAAGAATATTTGTAGCTTGTCTGGCTTTTTCAAGGCCCTGGTCCCACTCAGAGGAGAGGTGCAGAGCCTGAATTTTCCTGCAATCCTATGGCAATGAAATCCTTGAGCACTTTGAGATGAGGTGGGGAGAGCGGCAGGTCAGTGCCAATCTCTGCTGTCCTTGTAGGTGGCCACGGTGCATCTTCGCATCTTCTCCTCCGGACTGGGCTGGGTGAGCATCACAAGGAAGCTGAGCTCTGAAAGTCATTCCTAGCTCTTCTAGAGGCATTGGGAGAAATAGCTCGTTGGTTGGGTTTTCCCCATGTTGATCCTTTGGGGAACTGGGGGGGCGGAGAAGGGGGTTAGGGGAGGTGGAGGGAATGGAAATTTGGAGGAAATGGAAACATCCTCTTTGGCTGGGGAGGAGAAAACAGGTACTTTGGGTACTTTAGAGTATTTCCAAAGCTTGAACAGGCTCTTGCATCTCTTGATTTGCAACATTCCTCCTGCATCCTGCGTGATGAGAAATATAAGCTGTTTTCTGACTGGGGTAATGGGCTATGTGTAATAACAGGGGAATGCTCACAAATTGCATCATGCTTTTGCTGATGACCACTGTGGAAGATGAATGTGGTGGAGATGCTAGACCTGCTGGCAGATGTGTGCCAGGGTTGTGTTTGTATGCAGATGGTCTGGCAAATACCCCGCAGAGCCTGGCTTGTAAAACCTGGGTTGTGAGTCATCCCCAGAAGACGATGGGCATTTGGGCATCCTACAGCTGCTGTACTGGGGTTTGCAGTATGGCAGTGGCTATGGGCACAGCCATACTTTGACAGCTGAAGAGCAAGCACCTTTGTCTTTTTTTTTCTTTTTTTTTTTTAAATGAAAAATAAGGAGAATTATTTTATGGGAAAAATTGGGGGGCAGACTCAACCCTGAAAGATTTTTCAAGTCCAACCCCTAATCCTCAAGGCTGATCTAGGTCAACCTAGAGCCCAAAGGCACCTAGACCCAGCTTTGCCCCTGTGCTGGAAGCTGGACACCTAAAGACTTCCCTAGCACCTCCAGATTTCGGTGTCCAGGCAGGTTCAATTGCACTGGAAAAAGGAAGCATGGCAATGCAGGAGCCTTTCCTGTTCCCCCCTCTAATCTGCACGTTGCTGCTAGTTTTGCTTCACGCCCTTGAGAAGAAACTATGAATTTACTATCAGCTGCCTTCATGAAGTTGCTCTTTGCTTGTGCACCTGGGGTTGATGATAAGGGCCAGAGCGATACTGCTTTACTAGCCAGCCATGCCAGCGCTTCTTCCCCTGTGGATGGTGACCATTCGTGCTGCGGGGGAGAGAGAAATACGATGCGTCAAGGTGAGGAAGATGATCCCTGCCCTTCCAGGCTGAAACACTGTAATGTGAGTGGGTGCAGTAGTTGGAGGGGTTTTCTTTGCTGCTTTTAATTTATAATGAGCTTTCAGTTGGCCGCTCATCTGTGGGGTGGTCTGGCTAATAAACATCCCTGAAATGTCATCGCTGCCCACAGTTGTGGATGCTTCCAGCACAGCTCTTGATGTTGGCCTGCCATGGCCACAAATCTTGGCTTGTTTAAGAGGGGAGGGGAAACATTCCCCAGCTCCGTCCCAGTGCTGTTTCTGAAGCCTTTTGTGTGTCTGATGCTGTAGCAGACCCAAAAGCTTGGGTGAAAGAAATGGTGAGAGAAGTCCCTTCAGGTGGAGCTGAGATGGGGTGAGCTGCTTCTGCATCATCCAGGGTGTGAGCCTCCATCCTCTAAATCCCTGCCAAAGGCTATAGCCCCAAGGCTTGTCGCCATCCTGCATCATATCCCTGGGCAGGATTTGTCCCCAGCTCTTCCTTCCTGCCCTGCTCAGTGTTGGCCAGCCTCACTGGTATACCCCAGGCATGTTAGCATGGGTCTGTAATTTTGGGGGAAAAGTGGATGAGAAAATCCCCAAGTCTATATTTTGCTATTAATGGGGAGTTGCTGGCATGGTGTTTATGGTTCTCCATAATGGGTAGTTCCTGCAAGATGCTAATGCCTGGACAAAGATCCATGGGGATCTTTGGTAGTGGTCGTCCACTGTCGTCTTTGGTCAGAATCAAATGATGCTTCAGGAAGTGCCATGGCACTTGGGTTTTTTTTTCTGGTCTTGGCCCTTCACTTTCCTTTGGGTCCAAAAAGCCCTTGAAACATGGATGTAACTTCTGCAGATGCTGCGTGTGCATTGCATGTGGTAACATGCCCTCAGCAGAAGCCCCTGCGATATGACAGCCTGGATGTGCATGTGTGCTGGGATCCATATGCACATCTCTGGTAAAGCTGCACCTTAAGGGTATGTTTGCAGTGGTTATCCCTGTCCACAGATGGGGTTTCTCCAGAAGAAGGAGAAAAGTAGGATCTACAAAGCCTGTGTGGTTTTGAGACTACTGATTTCAGTGATTTGCTGATTTTTAGGACTTGCTGTCAGGCGTACTGTGGCAGAGCAGAGAGCTGGATGGGGCATGATGGGTGGACCCATACTCTCAATAAGCCATTTGGGTGTGAATTAGAGCTCTGTGCCTCCTGCTTCCTTGCTCCTGGCTGCTTGCAGCTGCCTTGCGTAAGAGCTGGTGGCTTTGATGGACCTGGGGGGTGAGTAACGCTTGCACATCCTCCTTGTGACAGTGGAAGGATGAAGAGCTGCCTCTCTGGGCTGTGGCCACTCTGGTAGGACTCGTTTGTCACCTCTTGAGCTGCTTTAATCCATGTCAGCTCTTTGCGCTGGGATGAAGTAACCCTGGACTGAAGCACTGCACCAGTGTCCTGCCTGCACCCTGATGTCCCCCATGCTGGAGGAGAGGATAATGACCTCTTTAGGAAGGTGACCCTCTTGGCTGCTTTGCACCAACCCAGGACATGGCATCCATTCAGGACTGCAAGGCCACCATCCTTAGGATAAGCACGACACTGTGAAAAGGTCCTGCATCATGTGGCTGTGGGCAGGGCTTTCCCTGGTACTCCCTGTTGTGGTGGCAGTAACCATCAGTGGTCACCAGAGCCTGCTGCATAGACAGCTCGTTCAGAGCCCTGGATGGTCATCCCCACCCAGCGTGGGACCTGCCAGCCCAGGAAAAGCCTTGCAAAGGCTGATCATCTCCACCTAGCATGGGAGCTGCCAGCCCAGGAAGTGCCATGGCATAAACCCTTGCCTTGGCTGATCTCCACCTAGCAGCGTCAGCCCTTGGCCACAGCCTCAACCTTTGACCGTAGTGTCACCTTCTGGCCTGGTATGGACATGGCATGGAAAACCCAGCAGAGCTGCTCTATTCCTGCAACACTCCAGCTGAGGGCAAGTGATGCCGCTCCTAAAGAGGGCTAGGAGAGTGACCTGTCCATGGGCTGGAGAGGAGCCTGGACTGTGCCCCATCCCCTCCAACCTGTTGCAGGTTGAGTGCCATCAGGAGACTTTGGTTCCCTGTGGATCTTTACCATGCTTGGTCACCCATCCACACCTGAGTAACAGGGAGGCTTCTGTCCCATCACAAGGTTTCAGCATGTCCGCAAGTCCCATCTCTTCCCTGTGGTGCCCAGGAGCTGAGCCCAGTGCCTCAGGCAGGGAGGGACCTCAGGAAGCATTAAATACCTGCTGGATGCGTCACCAGAGCAGCTGATCTGGGGCAGTGAGTCAGAGCCGGCCTGCCAGCGCTCTGTACGCACAATGGCGGCAAGGGCCGCTCCGCCCCTCCTTGCTTGCTGTCTACTCCTGTATCGGGGTTTTCTTCAGTTGTGAGTCTGCGTGCAGCTGGGATGGGCATCATCCCCACCCCTCGGCATCAGGCGGGAAAGAAGCAAGAGGGCCAGGTTCTAAAACAGGAATGAAATGACTGAGAGCACACCTCAAGGCACATCCAAAGAGGCACAGAGCTACTGGTCCACATAGACACTTTGGTCTTTCTTGTTGGTGGGCTCATCCCAGCCTGCTCTCAAATATGAATGTGTTTGTCTATTAATTGTGAGTCTCCCTAAGCTTACCCCCAGCCCAAACCCTGACCTGCAAGGCCAGTCATCTGGCTTTCTGCAGGTTTTGTTAGGCTTGCTGGGGAGCTCTCCCTGTGCCGCTGCTCACCCGTACCTAGCTGTCTGCCGGGGTGGACATAGCAAGGGAGGTGAAGAACCCCCCCAAAAATGGGTGAAGCATACTGGTGGGATGCTTGGCTCAAGATCTTCCCAGACAGTCCTTGTTGGGAGCTCTGGTAGAGGTGTTCAGGGTGCTTTGGGTGGCAGCTGGCCTTCCCAGTGTGTGGAAAACTGGTGGGGTTTTCCCTAACTGGATTTTTTTCCTTCTTCTGTGGCAAAATGTGGGAGAAGGGCACTTGGAAAGTGTTGGCAGTCCTCAGCAGGAAGATTGTGTCTCAGCTAATGTAAGCTGCTGTGGGGGACACTGGGAGGGGTGCATCTCTGCAAATCGGCAGCAGCCCTCGCTCCTGTAAGGAAGGTGACCAGCCAGTCTTCTTGGCTGGCTGTTTATTATTTCAGGACTAGGGAGATCATCAAACCCTTGCAAGTCCATCAGAAGGGTGGCTTGCAGGAGCTGTGCAAAGTCCACATCCTCCTGCAGAAATGCTCCTTCATCTCCGCTTCCTTTAGCCTGACAGCTCTGGGAAGGCTGGGAGATGGCAGTGCCAGGAAACAAAATACAACTGCAAGATAGGAGATTGTTAATTTTTTTTTTTAATTTTTTTTTTTAGTGTCAGCATTTGAAATTCCAACTCCCAGTTTGGAAATTTGTTGAAGTCATGGTATGAATCATCCCTACTCTCAATTTTAGGACCCATTGCATGGGGAAGGGAGCTGAAAATTACTCATTTTGTTAATCTGTTTCCAATAAGAATTATTTATAAATGGGGGGAGTGTATAATAAAATGAGAGCAGATTTTGGGAGCAGACATCATATGTCCTGGTGTCAGTGGCCACCTGCTCACATCTCAGGGCTTTTTTTGGGCAGCCGGGGGGTCCTAGCAGCTGCCTGCACTTCTTGTTCATGGCTGAAATGACCTCCTGGGGTGAATGCAAACAGAGGCAGCTGGAAGCTGGCCTCCTGCTGGGAAAGGGTTTTTTGGTTTGGTTTTTTTTTTTTCCCCACAAGAAAAGTGATTCTCAACAACCAAAAAAAAAAAAAGCACTTTTCCAGCCGTGGTGGTGTAATGAGGGTACCGACTAATTAAAGCAGGGGGTCACAGTGAAGCTGGGAGAGAGGGAGTCAAGTTGGCAAGTGGAGCAATGGGACCAGCCCCCAGCTGCTGACTTTTCTTTTTCAGGAGGGATAGTAAAGAGCTGTGGGGGGTCTATAGCAAAGGTGATGCTGTGGGTGAGGTGGAGGTTTGGGGGTTCATTTCCCAGTGTCTCTTAGAGTGGTTTGGTTTTGTGGGTTTGGGTGGGTTTTTTGTGTTGGATTTTTTTGGAACCAAAGTGATTCTGGTGCAATGGGATACTGAGGACAAGCTGCTTCATGTGGGTTGTGATGTTCCCTCCAAGCAGGGACTGGGGGTGTGTGAGGAGTATCGCTGGTCCCCCAAGATGAGGATGAGCTGCCTTCATCCCATCAGCTCCTTCACTGAACCCAGGGCTTTGGGGAAAGAGGGATAGCCAGGCTGGATTTCAGTGGGATGGGGAAGCTGATCCTGCCCTGGGAAGAAGCAAGGAGGGAGCAGCCACTCCTATTTACCACCTCCTTGCAAGAAGGCAGGTAACATCCTATGTCTGACAGTGAGCTGGGGGCAGCGACCCCCAAAACTCCAGGGCTTGCGGCAGTTGGTAGCGTAACAGGGACCCCCTGCATTTGCAAGGATTTAAGGAAATAATTAAAACAACTGGCTTTTGGGGTGCTGGGGGATGCAGCAGGGAGAGATGCACTGGGGAGGGATGTGTTGGCTACTTGGGGCAGGGAAGGGGGCTTCCCCCATATCGGGAGAAAAGATGGCTGCTGCCACTCCCAGCTTTCCGGCGGGGGTGTGCCGAGGGCTGGCCGCTGGTAAATGATTGCCAGGGCGGCCAGCTGAGGCGGAGCCGGAGGTTGGTGCCGGCTTTGAACCCAAACAGGTGCCTGGGACTGGTGTGCCAACAGCTGTCCAGCTCCTGCACCCTGCAGCCATCCCACTCCCCACCCAGCGGCGTTGGGCAGCCACAGGACTTTTTGGGCAAGGTGAGACTCTGCGACACAACTTGACCAGCGGGGCTTTTTGTGGGTTTTTTTAACGTTGTCAGGCTCCTGGCCTCCCCACGGGGTCAGGTGGGTAAAGCCAGGTTCGATGGTAGCTGGGTCCCTGGACAGGGTGGGGGCAATGCTCCCCAGGATGCATTACCACCCCAGATTTGGTGTTGGGGTGCCACAGTGTGGGGGGACAACAATGACTTTGGGCTGAGCTGGGTGGTGCCGTGACAGTCCCTGGACTTTGCTCTATGCTGGGGGCCAGTTGCAGCTTTGAATGCACAGGGTAGGGGGAGCAGTGCCAAAACCCAGCTTTGAAGCGAAATTGGTCTAAACCGTGCAAATTTTAATAGTGTTGGGCTCACGGGGAGGTCGGGAGAGCTGAAGGTGCCCTTCACCCCCACTGTTTTCCCCAGCTGCCCAGCCAAGGCAAACATGAGCTCAGTGCTGAGGTATTTGCGGCGGCTGCTCCATGCCCACGTTTCAGAGGTGAGCAGCAGGGTGGCACCAATGGGACCCGGCACCGGGGGGAAATGGCCTCACCCTGGTTCCTCCTTGTCTATCTCGCACCGTGGCTAAATCCCTTGTCGCTGGAGGTGGGACCCTCGGAGGTGGGACCCTTTGATTACTCAACCAAGGTCAAGCTCTCTCACAGCTTGGCTGCGAACTTTGGAGAGCTGGAGGCAAGGGATGGAGAGGCTGCAGCTGCTGGAGAAAGTGGTTTGGGACCCTCTGGACAGACGACCTGGAAACTTCTTTGCCTGGAGCTTTCAGACAAGTCTGATGCTGCAAAACTGAGTGTTATGAGCAGAATGAAAATAGATCTGTGCACAGTATTTGAAAATACCATAAGCTCAAATATTTTAATTTTTTACAGACTGCTTTATTTGTTTTTTAAGAGTATTTCAGTTGTGGAGCTGCTGGAAGAGGCAGGACTTGGGTGCACCTGGCCTGACAGGAGTTATTTTAATGCACGAGAAGAAACTGCTGGGTAGGAGTTGGGCTGCTCCCCAGTGTTGGGCAGAGCATCACCCAGGACTCTGGGCTTTGCTGCAGGCATTTATGCCTGACTCCCCCTCCCAAACCCCACCTTGGGTCATGTTTTTGTGCAGAAAGAAGCTGTATTTTAATTTCTTAATCCCTCTCTGATAAATTGAGATCAAGGTAAATAGATTACAATGTGCATTATCTGCACTTTCTCTCAACATCCCGTTGCAAGAGCGGGCAGCCAGAGGTTTCTCCACCTTTTCCAGTATTATTTGGAAAACTCCCCAGTGTCACACTGCCAAATTGTCAGAGGAATCACAGTGAGAGTCCAGCAAACCCATTAAAAGTCTGCGCTCACAGCAGAAATAACCCTGGCGTTGTCTTCTGGGCACCATGCAGGCACACAAACCCCATCGTTTCGTACCATGGGCAGGTCTGGACCCGCTGCCTAGGCACAAGTGAAAAAAGAAAAAAACTTGTGTGGGGGTTGGTTTTGTTTTCCAGATGTACATCAGTGTGTTGATAGTATCAACAAAACCAAGATCCATGCACAGGGAGAGACGCAGAGGTGGATGGAGGGTGGCAGTGAGCAACTTCTTTGTTTAGGATGCACCTTATGGGCTCTTGGCATTGAAGATGACCTAACAATGCTGCTTTTAAAGCATCTCCTATTCCTCATTAGTGGCTTGGGATGTAAACCTGGTTTCTTTTCTCCCCACAGGCAGCCCATTCTGCGATGACCCAGCGTGCCTGAAGCTCGGCAGCTGCAGGGATGGAGCTGAAGGTCTGGGTGGATGGGATCCAGAGGGTTGTCTGCGGTGTCTCGGAGCAAACCACCTGCCAAGAAGTGGTCATCGCCTTGGCACGGGCCATCGGTGAGCCATCTCCATCTGCTATGGGGATGCCCCCATCTGCAGGCACTTTCTGGGAAGAGGAGAGCTTTGGTGGGTGGGGGGCCCTCCTCTGGGGTAGTGGGGATGTCACCAGCCGCAGCTTGTGGGGCAGCAGCCTTGGCACAAGACTGCTGGCCATGGCTTTCCCCATCTGATATGCTCACCTCCTCCTGGCAGGTCAGACGGGCCGCTACGTGCTGGTGCAGAAGCTGCGGGAGAAGGAGCGGCAGCTGCTGCCCCTCGAGTGCCCCTTGGAGTCGCTGGCCAAGTGCGGGCAGTATGCCAACGATGTGCAGTTCATCCTGCGGCGGACAGGCCCCAGCGTGGCTGAGCGGCCATCTTCAGAGGGCGCTCCCCAAGCCCCAGAGAGGACGTTCATTCGGGCCAGTTTGCCCATCAAGCCCAGGCCTGCTGGCATGGATATACCCCGTTCCCGGGAGCCGAAAAAATCCATGACCTTCAATTTGGGTCCTACAGGCTCCAGTGACCCATTTGCCATGAGCCGCTGGAGGCACCAAATGCGAGAAGGGATGGACTTAGAGGGTGGTGGGGTTGTCCAGCCTTCCAAGGAGGAGCTGTTTAGGAGGGTGCTGCGGCAGCAGGAACAACTGCATTCCTTGGAGGCCCATGGGGACACCCTGGAGACGGACCTACGGCTCTGGGAGCGTGGCCGGCTTGCTGGCCAGGAGGATGAGATCCTCTACCTGGAGCACCTGGTGCAGAGGAATGAGACAGAGCTTGGTGAGGAGGAGTTTTGGCAGAGTGAGCTGCGGCTGGAGAAGGAGTGTGAGCGGGAGCGGCAGGAGCGGGTTAGGAGCCTGCGGGCCAGCCTGGAGGAGTACACCCAGAGGATCTATGAGCTAAGCATCCGAACCGAAGCCCTGCAGGAAGAGATCCAGTGGGAGATGGCAGAGAGGGCCAAGAGGGGGAAGGAGATCCCTGTGCCCAGCCCCACAGAGCTGGAGGACATGACTGCCAAGATGAAAAGGGACCTGGAGGCCAAGGTCAAGCAAGGAACCCAGCTGGAGAGCAACCTGGCCAGCGTGGAGAAGGCCCTGGAGGAAGCTGAAAGGAATCTTCAGGTAGATAGGGCTGGGTTGAGCAGTCCCATGGGGTGGTGGGACCTTTGGGAGGGGGTGGGACCAACTTTCCAGCAGCATGGGGCTGATGGGTTGAATGGGGTTGGTCCTGGCCCACCTGGCCAGTGAGCGTGAGACTGGGTGCATGGAGGTGGCTCAGCAGCAGTGATGGCTCTTGAAGGGACAGCACCATTCTTACCTGTCCAGTACAGGGTCCCACACCCATCGCTGTCTGTGCAGGCTGTGTCTGGGCTGGGGGTACTGCTGGCTGGTGCATGGGGAGTGCAGCATCACCCCATTTCAGCATGGACAGTGGTGCGTGTGGAGCAGACTGTCCATGTGTGGGGTCTGTGGCATTGGCGCAAGGGTCAATGTCATCTTGGGTAAAGGAGTCGCAGAGGGATATAGTGTAGGTCCCCGTGGTGCCTGTGCACGAAGCCTTCTGACTACGTGGGCTGTGCATGGGCCTGGGCTTATCATGGCGGGCTGTGCACTATGAAGATGGTGACTGCAGGGCTATGCCATGATGCTCCCCCAACTCGTCTGTCCCAGGTCCCCCAGCATCAGGGGGTCCAGGCACTGTGTGATACCTGCCTTCCACCCACCAGGTCCTCTTTGGTGAAGGAAAAGGGAGAAGCTTTTGCCCAGCCGGGTGGTGGTAGCTGCCCCTCCCCAGGGCAGCCATGCTTCCAGCATCTCATCTTGAGCATCTCGTTTGACGGCTGCTCGCACCCTCTTGTGGAGACGCAGCAAAGCAGGGCTGTTCCCAAAACACCTTCCTCTGATCCCTGCTGCCTGGGCACCCCCTTCCCTCAGGTCCTCCGAGAGGGGTGGCTGAGCCACGGTACCCCCAAGGTCCTTTCTGCCAGTATCATCAGGGTGAGCCCCAGCTGGGGGAGAGGCCCTGGGGGCGGTGTGCCAGCTGGTTTTGGGGCATGGGGGGGATAACAAGTGGCTCACCCTGTTCCCCCCTCGGTGTGTTTTGCAGGCCCAGACCCAAGAGCTGGAGGAGTTAAATAAGGAGCTGAGGCAGTGTAATTTGCAGCAGTTTATTCAGCAGACGGGGTCCACGGTGACTGTCCTGCAGGCCAGGTCCGAGGAGGATGCCCAGCCGGAGCCGAGCCCGCACGAGCTGCCAGCCTGCCGGAGAAACGGAGGTCAGCATGCCGCTGCCGGCTCGGCCGCGGGGGCNCGGGGGCTGCTCCGCGGGACCCCTGCCCGCTCCCTGCCTCCCCCTCCAAGGGGATCGGCACCCCCTCCAAATGGGTCACCCCCAAAGCTGGTGGTTCTGCCCTGGATGCTGAAGTTAGGCAGCAGGGATGGGGTGTTGGTGCTGGCATGGTGGTTGCTTGCTACCCTGGGACATCTCTGAGGTTTGCCAACCTTGGGGCTCCTTCCTCTTCCCCATCGAAGCCTCGGGGCTGCTCATAGCCATGCTCAGGGGTCAGATCCTGCTTTGCTGCTTTTGGGGCTGGGGCAGACACAGGGAGCTTTCCTTTGCATTGTTGCTGCATGCCACCTCAGTAGCAGCAAAAAGGTGGCTGAGGACCAGCATCAGCCCCCATGGGCTGGTGGGGACCGGCTCCAGCCACTGATGACCTCTGTTACAAGGGAAGGGTGAGCATGGTGCCCAAGGCCATGTCTGCATCCACGCAGGGATGAGAAGAGGCATCAGAGGGCCCTTGTAGAAGGGGATGGGGGGAAACAGGGACCTGGTTGTTTCTCCTCCAGAGCTGCCCTGTGGCTCCGCAGTGGCCATTCCTGGCAAATGCCAGAGGCATGAGCCCTGCCTGAACCAGGCATTTTTCCCCATTCTGTAGGTTTTTCTCCCACCACCGGTGCCGATTCACCTCCCCGCACCAGCACCAAGCAGGTCCTCGGCCATCCCAGGACCCTGCCGGAGCCCCTGGTGTCCAGCCTGAACCCTGAGGGTGCGTATGTCCCATCTGGCCCCCAGGAGCGTGAGCTGGGCTGGGGAGGGTGTGTGGGGAAGAGGGGAGAGGTTTTTGCTGCCCAAAACGGGATGCAGAGAGTGAGCGTGTGCTGGGAGCGGGAGGCCAGAGCTATTCCTGTATGCCATTACGAAGCGCAAAGCTACAGCCAGGCAGCCTCTGCTCCGCTGCCAGGGGCTTGTGTGCTGGCACTCTGCCCTGACAGGAGCTGCAGAAGCTACTCCTCATCACCTCTCCTACCAGCCCCCTCCCCTGGGGGAGGGTTAAGACAGGGAGGATTTGGCTCCCATTCCGTCTTTCACAGGAGTGACTTCTGCTCCACCTTAGGGACCAGTTCACCCCAAAATCCTTTCCACCTCCCGCAACCTTTTTCCACCTAGCACTACATTTTTGGGTCCAGCAAAAGCAAGCTGTGATGTCCCTGTCTGCTATGGCGATGCTGTCTGCATCCTGTATCCACCCATGCCACTGTCCCCTGAGCAAAAACCCTACTGCCACCTTCCTCGTGGCCCGCATCATCCAATGCCAGCCTCATCAGATGCTGTTTGCATGTCATCCCCCAGTCCAGGCTTAGCGCTCGCATACATCCCGTTTTCCGTTCCCCTTTTCATCTTGGGAGCGCTTGCCTACCGCCATGGGGTCAACTGAGGTTCTTTTTGTCTTGTCTTGCAGTTGTATCAACCAGACAGAGCATCTGGAGGTAGAAGGGCCTGGCCAGCAGAGGATCGATTGCCTTGCAAGTGTAACTGTATAAAGAAACCATATTCTATATATATATATTACACACACATATATATATTTTTTACTGCTTTATATCGTGTATGGATGTGGATGGCCAGAGTATTTTTACAGACTGTAAAACAAAACCAGAGACCGACGACACAAAGCAATCTTCTTCCCCTGCGGATGGAGGCGACCCCCCAGCTACTTTTATTTTTTTTCTATATCCAAGGGGAACAGCAGCACCCCTGTTTCATGGAGCCTCCTCGCAAGACCCACCACCGTGCATTCTGAGAACTCCTTGCCCCTGTGACTAGGGAAGCAAAGCTGCAGTGGAGACCTGCCTGGAGGCTTGGAGCAGGTTACAGCATCTCGCCACCTCAAGCGGGGCCACAGCAAGCAGCCTCTGCTCTTGCTAACCCCTCTTTTGGG
>VZTU01028837.1:44073-89004 GCA_013400835.1 Zapornia atra | reverse complement strand
GGACCGGAGTCGTGCGGGAGCGGCCGTCCTTCGCTGCGGCGTGCTGCCAGCTCCGGAGGGGAGCTGCTTGCCCCGCGGGGCCGGTTACGCTTGGGTTTGCTTCCGCAAGCGTCGCCGCCTGCCGAGGCCGTTCCCGAGCAGCCGCTGGTGGCAGCTGTCCTGCGGCTGCCGCAGGATGCGGCTGAGCGGCGTCGCTGCGGGCGGGAAGGAGGGGGGGCTGCCGCCGGCCCGGCCTCCTCCGGGGGATGTTTTCGGGGCTGTCCCGGGCCGAGGTTCTCGTGGGAGCGGTCCCGCGGGGGGTGCAGTGACCGAGCAGGCGGCGGGAGGGCCTGCGCGGCGGCCCCGTGCCGGGGAGCGACGGAGCAGCCACCGTCCTTTGCTGCTGCAGAGAGCCTTTATTGAATATGCCAAACCTTTCTGGCGTCCGTCTGCGTCCCTCCCCTGTATGTGTGTCCCGGGCCGCCTCATCGTTCCTCCCCCCCCTCCACATTGTGGTGCTCGCGTGAGCGCGTTTTGGAGAAGTTCCGCACTACTTCAGCCTTCTGTAGTGAAGCCGGGGTACCTCTCGGCTGGCAGGTCGGCATGCCGTTTTCACGCAAGCGTCTTTCTGACGCGCGTTAGCGTCCTGCGGAACCGTGTTTCAGTTTAAAAACTTTGCCTTGAGGAACCTGTGCCTGCGGACGGGCCTTTGAGCTGCGCAGCTGGTGCCCCGCACTCACTGAGAGCGGGGGCTGGTGTGCCTGCTTTTTGCAGTCTCTCTTACTGTTTTTCCTGCTGGGGGTTGCGTGGCAGTGTTGCCGATGTGTTGCAGAGGTGTTTGCTGTGTTATTAACTGAAAGTCAGGAGGTCTTCGTATCATTTGTTCTGGCTATGCACAACCCCTTGTGTCTGTTTCCACCCTCTACCCCCCCACCCCCCAAAAAAACCCCCAACCATAAAGTCACAGGAGGTTTTAGCTTGATTTTTTGATTGTTTGGGGTTGTTGGGGTGGTTTTTTTTTCCCCTAGCATAGTCAGATGGAAAAGCTGTAGTTTAAAGATGGGAATGGTGTGAGAGACTGATGCTGAAAGGGAACTCCCCAGTAAGAGTGACCCTTCCTAAGAAGAGAAACCTGTCAAGAAAGGAAAATGTGCAGCGTGGGAGAGTGATTGATTCATAGCTGGAAACAGAGCTCGTGGCTTCAGGGAATTGCAGGCTGGGAATTGCACAGAATTTAGTTGCTGCTTTGAATGCAGAGGTAGGAAATGTGCAGCTGCTCCTCTGGGTAAGGTGTTGCACTTCAAAAGTGCCTTTGCAAAGCCTGTGTGTTGCTTTGTTTGCATTTCAAACTCCCCAAAGAGTGCAGCGTCAGCTCCTGGGGAAGCTTTGTTGGACATCTTTGGTCCTGGACTTTAAGGGTGGCTAAATTTAGGGCAGGGCAAGAATATGGAAGAGATAAGTGCTTCCTTACCTACCCCAGGATTAATTTTCTGTGCTTTACCTGTTAGGTTCTTAGCTGCTTCCATTATTTAAATCATTGCATGGGCAGTTTTGATAGCGGTATTCAAGAGTTAATCTTTTTGTAACTTAAACAGGGGAAAGTTGGATCTAAATTTAGATTTAGAAGGCTTTTTTAAAGCTCCCTGTGCATGCTAGATTGGCAC
Organism: Zapornia atra; assembly: GCA_013400835.1. Taxonomy (NCBI): domain Eukaryota; kingdom Metazoa; phylum Chordata; class Aves; order Gruiformes; family Rallidae; genus Zapornia; species Zapornia atra. Next base: position 87,361 of record VZTU01028837.1, on the reverse strand, counting down.
TGCGCAGCAATAGGCTGTCTCCCATTAATCTGAATACTTTCACTGCCTAATCTTACTACTTTTACCTTTGGAATATGGTGGTGGTAGATACTAGTCACACCATAGCTAGGTATTCTCCAACCAGGTGCAACCTTGATTTTTGCAACTCTTATTTCCTTTTCTTTCAGCGTAGCATATGCAATTGGAAAGAAAGCCAAATGCTTTCTGATGTGTGATGTTGGTTCTCCAGAGGGAACCGAATTGTTTGGTTGATTTGGAAAAAAGAAACCAAAACAAACAAAAAACCAACCCCAAAACAAAAAAACCCACCCCCAAATTGACAAATAAAGCAGATGTGCTAACAAGAACTCAAAGCTCCTGCACTTGAATATTTAGTAGATTCAAATATAGTTATCAGTGCTCTTTGGAACATGACTGCTCAATATTGCCCGTGAAATTAGATCAACATTCAAAACCACCTTGTGAGAAAATCCAGCTGGCTTGTTTCCTTTGCTTGTGTGTAATCCTGAATGTTACCCAAGCAGATTAAAATAAATGCCTTGTCTAGTAGCTCTTCTGTTTCTGAAATCCAGAAACTATTTGTCTTGGTTCTGGACAGGCCAGAGTCAACCTTCCCAAGCAGTCATCACAGATGAGCTGAGTTATCAGTCCCCCTAAAAGGGGCTGGTTGGGGAGGGGTGCTACTGGTTGCCTCCAGGTACAGTGAGTGCTGTGGGGTCAATGGGTTGGTTGGTCCTCATGTGCAGCACTGTGTACTCTTTGGGTGGGTAAGGTACTCTGTGTTACCACCGTGTGTGAGTGCAATTGGCTGTTATGTTCTACTTTCACAGTGCTTTTGTCAGTAAACTGTCCTTATCCCAACCCAAGGGGACTTTGTCTCTTTCTCCTCAGCCACTGGTTGGGGCTGAACCACCACACTACTGTAAGAAGTTGGTGATGGGGGAGTTTGGTGCTAGAAAGTGTTTGGGGTGTGGCTGAAAGAGTTGCTCACTGTTGTAGGCAGCTCCTCAGCTTTGTGTCAGAGCGAGATGGAGCTTGAGTGTGTTTCGTAGTCTGTGGCTCCTCTGATGGTTAGAAACCTCACTTGCCTTCTAGCTGGAACAGACGTCAGTCTGTTAAAATACTGTTTTGTGGTACTGCCTAAGGACTGTGGTACAAAAACCTAGGTGTTTGCTGAAGTGCTTCTTCTGGAGGAAACTCTTAATCTTCTCTGTTCTTAAAGCCAACAGAAACCCCTGTTGCTAATACGGCTTGAAAGAAGTGTTTGTAATTGCTATTTGATTGTCCAATTAAAATTACTTAAGGCAGCTTGATGTAAAAATGTAATCTGTCTTAATAGCAAATCCTGGGCTTGTGACTTAAACTACAGCAGAGCCTGTCCTGTGGTAGGCACACCTCGCTCTGTGCCAACCCCACTTGTCTCCAGTTAGGTTGTGCCTTCATGAAGGCAACCTGGGGCTGGGGAAGAGCGCTGGTGTGCGTAAAGTGATCGAATGCCTGCCACGCACTTGTCATTTTTGTGGATTAATGTTTTATTAAAATACTGTAAGGTTATTCTAAAGGAAAATTTGAAAGCAGGGATTGTTAAGGAGGAGCACAGTGTCTGCTATTTGCAGACCTGTAATTCAAGTGCTGGATCTGCAGACTGCAGGTGGGCAAATGATGCCCCTACCCAGGGAATTGAAATGGACTTTGCTGTAAATGGTGACACCCCATGGTAGTGGTTCCAAGGACAAAGGATCTCTGCCCATGTTACCCTCCATCTGTGTGGATGAGCTGCCTGCTGGGGACGCATCCTGAATTACTCTGAATGGAGTCTTCAAACCAGCATGCAGAAGAGATGGATTGGCAGATCCAAGAGCCTCCACTGCTGAAGGACTGTATGCAGAGTATTACATGCCATGGGATTTCCGCAAGTGAGCAGGCAGTGAGGGGTTGAGTGCAGTGGTGAGGGCAGGTCATTGGTATCCCCAAAACTGAAAGCAGCTGTAGCTGCCTTGGTCAGATGGCCTTCTGGGATAACCAGGGGTTTTTTACCAGTCTGGGCTTCTATGTTACAGAAGTGCACAGGTAAGGTTTGCCTCGGTTACCGCTGCAGTCTCCTTAACGAAACTTCTTTGTTTATATAACAATAACAACAATGATCATACTTCCTATCTGTTTTGTATCTCCTGGTTCCTGCTTGGGGGTTAGAAAAATTCTGATGTGGTAAGTGCTGGAACGAAAGCTGGGCTTCTGTACACCTGGGTGAGCTCTCAGAAGTGTATGGTGAATGTGTTTGTGTTTCGCAGTGGTAATTTATTTGAAAGTCTCCCATAAGAAAAACCTCACTCTGAACTGCTGCTTGCTGTTCTTGAAAAATAGGAGGAACAGGCTTTTGTACTGGGTGTGTAATCAACTTGGGTTTCCTCCTCTTTTTCCCAGTTTGGAAAAGGTTGTTCGTAAAGTAAGATTTGTGATGAGCTTTAAATGTCAAATTCACTTCACCTCGCTTGGTTTCTCCTTGTCTATCCCCAGCTATCCACAAAACATACTCTTTTTACTGACAAGACCTGAAGATTTGATTGTTCACTGCAATACCAGATTTCTCCTTAACTCCCAAGTTTTGCCTCCGAGCAAAGTACAAGCTTGCATTTGCAGCATAAATATGTCAGTTTAGATTGTCAAGTCACAAGTGCTGATTTGTTTGCCTCTGTGCTTAAAGGGTATCTTTCTGTGGGGTAGCAGGGTGAAAATAACATGAGTAGTTGTGTTATTCCACAGCAGTGAAGTGCGTGCTGACTGGAGTTGTGGTTAAGCATACGTTAGTCAGAGCTGTGGCTTGTGGGAATCGCTTTTAAAAATAAAAAGCTCTTTTCCTCACTGTGTTTATTGCTTTGCTTTAGGGATGACAAGGGAGTGGGGGAATGAAGGTCACGGTGGTAGCAAAGTGGAGGCTTAGCTACAGTTTGACCCCATGGTGGCTTTGGTTGGCCTCCACCACCCTCAGTGGCTCTGCCAGTGCTGTAGCTGGCTGGACGTGGCAGTGATGGGCCAGCCTGCCAATGGAGGAGTGATAGAGGCAGAGGTTCTGCGTGAAAGCTGAGTACACTGTGTGTATTCCTGCTACGAACATAACAAATGGGCCTGCTGCTGCCCTGCTAAGGGCTGGTGCTGCTGGTCTCTGCCCTCATCTATCCTGACTGTAACGTCACCACCAATTTTGCGTTGCTGTAGCTAGCTTGGCTTTTGGGAGGGTATTATGTAATTGAGTTTCAGTTTGAATAATTCATGCATACGCACTGCTGAAACTTGAAGAATTCCTAGTGTTTCTTCCTATTTTTTTTTCCAATTACATCATGGAGCAACTGGCTTTTGATGAGTCTGCGTGTTTTCAGCCAACACGAATTGTTTTTAAACACGCTCCTGTTAACAGCCATGAATTTAGTTAAAAGTTTAAGCTTCTATTTAGGCAATATTCTTAACTGAAGTTTGGAGAAATCTTTACCAAGAACTTGATTGTGTTGAAGCCTGATCTTTTTCTTTTGAGCCTTTTTTTCCCTCCTCCCCGTCAGCATTGAGGACTCCATTTGCAGTTTATTTTGCTTTAGCGAAGCCTACATTTTAAGGCTCTTAAGCACAGAGCTGTGCTACGTGTGCTCAAAAAGGGAGTGTGCAAGTAAAGGTACACATCAAGAGCACTCGAGTAAAACATACTGGTTTGTTCCCAAATTTCTCTTAATATGCAAGATACTTAATGCAGAGCAGGAAGAGTGGGAGAAGAGCACCCAACTGAAACTTCTTTGCCACACTTGTAGAAGAATCCAGGGGTTTTTTTTGTGTTGCAATATGACATCTAGCTTTATAATTATATTTTTCTATTACTTGCTTATAGAAGCTTACAGGGATCTGTCTTTCTTAATACTTTGTAATGTTATACATTAAAAGCTCTGGTTTGATTGTCATTATGAATTTGGATCATGAGACTTCTCTCAGTATCTGTCAGTTTTATTTCCAGTCTGTGCTAATGCACGGCAATTAATGTGATTGCATTAATATGCACCAAATCAAGTCTCTTCCTTTCTGTGGGATAATGGTTGTGAAGTCTGAGACTTCTCTATTTTGTGACAGGTTTGTGAAAAGGCCTTTTTGGGGAGGCAGGGGGAAGACAGACCTAACATACATAATCTTTCTTCTTGTTTCTTTTTGGTTGAGCAGTATAGCGTATTTTGATTTGAAACACGTTTTGTCATTCAGTTAGGCCTTGTTCAGAGAGCCTCTGGTTCCCTTCAGTTTTGCATTGCACTGCCAGTGCACAGGATGGTTTTTGGTGCTTGTGAGCTTTCTGCTCCTATTTTCAGTGGGGGGTTCTGGCTATACCTTTTCTTGTCATCCAGGAGCCCAAGATAAAGCTGAATTTTTCACCTAAACTGAGGTTCACAAGCAGCTGCTTTCACCTAGCTCAATAGGGATGTGAAACTAGTAACTGCTTACCTGTAGCCACCTCTCACTTGGAACTGGGAAGACTGGTCAATGGTGTGAGGGGCCTTTGCTGTAGAGCAGCGTCCCTTGTACTGTTCACATCCCCACAGCTGTGTCGGATGCTCGTTGCCAGGCTGATGCCTGCTCTGCTTTGTGTAGGGGTGCACTGCCTCACCAAAGTGTGCCTTCTTGCAGGGAGTGGATTCCCAATGTCCTGCCATGGATGATGACAGCCAGGATGAACTGATAAACAAGAATGCTGCCACAGGCAAGAGCAAAAGACAGAGTCTCGCACTTCTCAGTGAAACAGGTAAATGCAGCCACTCTGCACGTACGTATTTCTGGTTCTAGGCTGGAGAACCTATTGATTTCACCGCCAAAGAAAAGTAAAGATACATTTGTGACCCTTGTTTCTTTTTCCTTGAGAATATCTTTGATTTGCTTCCTAAATTCTGTATCTCAAACTGCTGGGATGATTCTGTTGAGTTTCTCAGAATGGGTAGCTTTGACGCTGAGGAAGTCTAGGTTTTCACATCATATATAATGTCTCTAGCAGGCATTCTGTTGTGTCCTTCGTTGTTCTGCCTGTCTGTCTGCATCTAATAGGTATTTTCTCTCTCCTTCTCTTTTTAAGAAAGCAATGGTGGGAATAGCTGTGATTCAGAAGATGATACCAGGAGTGAGGAGGAAGATGATGACACTGAGGAAGAGGGAGGTGAGGAGGACAAGGAAGAAAGTGAAGATGAAGAACTAGAGGGTAAGTCTGTTGAACTGTATCAACAGGAATAATAGGAGAGAGTAGGATGAAAGCTTTTCTTCCAGAAATTAACCATGTAAATTTGCAGATGCTGCTGTGTCAGGCTGATGCCCAAATCCTACAGTAATAAACAAGTGCTATTCCCCAGTTTCTACCTTTTTAAAAGCATTTGTGTGTTGGAAAACTATCCACCAGCTGAAGTAGTGTACTTATAGTTGGCAGGAGTGAACTCTGCTTCGGCGTGACTAGAGGAAAAAAAGTCAAAATTGCAGCAATGGCTCATGCTGCAATTGGTGAAAAGCATGCTTGTCTGCTTTTGTGAAAAAGGAGCATGGATGTTATGTGGATATGTTAATTTTACTGAGCATACATACTTGGTAGCTGCATGTACTGCTGAAGCTGCTGCACTCAAGTTATTTGGATTAACAAATCCTATCTTAAAGCTTGTTGGGAAGGCAAGAGCTCTGTTTTCCAAGTTACTAGTTAGGCTGATTTGAACACAGACTGAAAAGTTGACACCAGGTGCCAAAATCTTTATTAATCCATCTTTTAGAGTATACTCTATGTCAAGACAGGAGAATTTGGTAGAAAATACAAAAGGCATGGGACCCATCTTTGTTATGGAAAAAAATAAGAACATAACTACACACCCCTCCTCATCAAAACAAAAAGAAAAGTGAATCTGTTTTAGGTAACTTTTTGCTGCAACTCCAGAATGTCAACGTAATTCACAGGGTTTAGGGAAAGACTAACACACATCTGTATTTTATACTAAAAATAAAAACTGCTCTCCACAACATGTGCTGAGGGAGTAAAATTGATTTTACTCAAACCTGACCTTCCTTAAGCAGCCTCTGGGTAGGCACCCAGGTCTCTTGACTCTCAATCGTGATTTACTGGTGTAATCTTCAGTCTGTTGGTCTGCAGGTGAGTGTGGTGCTGCTACTTGTCCTCTGGTGTGTCTATTTAAAAAAAAAAATTGGATACATGTTAACTTTATTAACATCACTCTTCAGTGGTAGCCTGACATATCCTATTCTCTTATTGTTTTGATAATCTGTTGTTTTTCTGCTGTCTGTCCTTTTAATCTCTTGCAAGTCACATTACCAGGCTTTATTTTTTGCCGGAGTAATCCATTGCTTTTTAGTGAAGGGATTTAGGAAAAAGGAAAACAGCAAAAAATACTGCCTCAAGCTGGGGAGGCTGTGCTTTGCCCTTGCAGCCCTGTAAAATAAGCTTACTTGAAATTTTCTGTGACCTGGTACCCCATTCTACCCACCCTCTCTGCACTCGCTGCTGAAGCCCCGCAGCTCATGAGAGTTGTTTTTCATCTCTCACTTCTTAAGATTGCGAAGACGGGGATGAGGAAGAGGAAGAAGATGAAGAGGAGGAAGAAACTGAGGCTGCTCTGGGGGAAATGACTGATTCTCTGAAACTAGAGCCACACATAAGCAAAGCAAGCATTTCCTCTGATGAGGATGGAGAAAACTGCCCCATTTGCCTCAACACATTTAGGGATCAGGCTGTTGGGACTCCTGAGAACTGTTCCCATTACTTCTGCTTGGACTGCATTGTGGAATGGTCGAAGGTGAGCTGTTTGTCCCTAATGTCCCATGGCCTTCTGGTGTGCTCTGCTCTCTTCCCTCTGATCATGCTGTTCTGCTTTAATGGGAACAGCATGCTGTAATATTTATACTTGCTTAAGCTTTTTTACACAGACTCAAGTTACTGCTCTATTTGGCAGGATTCACACTGAAGTGTGGATCTGCTCTTGTACCCATCCTGATCTGATCTGTTTTCTGAGATCTCTGGTATCATAAGCAAGTGTGTTTCTAGGCATCTAATTTTTTTTTTTTTTTTCAAATCAAGACACTAGTAATACTGGTTTTCTCTGTGCCTCTCTGTATATCTAACTTTATCTCTTGTTAAATTCTGTGTTGTGGCTGTTGCGTGGGGGGGTCTGTTGCAATCATGAACATTTAAACATAGAAAAGATGGAAAAATAATACTGCCTAAATTAGCAGGTTGCTCTGAATTCAGTTTTCAGTGAGAGTTCCTTGCTACCTGTGTAGTTCCCATAATCATAATCCAGGGTAGAATTACAACAAAACTTACTGTGTGTGAAGCAGTACCATTGGTAGTTTAAAAAAAATTAAAAGCCACTCTTAGTAAATAGATTTGTAAGCCATTTCTAGTTGCTCATTTGTCCAAAAGAAAGAAAATGCCCTAAAACATGAGCACTATTTCCAGACAATGTTTGAAAGAACTTTGACGTTGCTTTGGGAATTGAGCAATAGTTAAATTACTTTGGTATAATAAATACTTTTCTAAAAATGCCTGTTCTCTCTGATACAATAGGTTGTTTGCAAACCAGATAAGTCAGTTTTAAGTACTTAAAATGTCAAGATTAATTGCTGTTAAAATTATTACTACATTAAATTAATGTTTATTACATAAATAATTGAAGATTTCTTTTTTTAAAAATTGAATTGGAGCATGTGCTTATTAACTGTGTGGGGATTTTTTTCTCTTTCTAGAATGCAAACTCCTGTCCAGTGGATCGAATTCTCTTTAATTACATTAGCATTCGGGCACATTTTGGTGGTAAAATCTTAAAAAAGGTGAGCTTCCTGCCATAGCAAACAACGAGCTTGGCTGCCACAAAAATAGCTACTCGCTTCTAGCATGTTTATCCGATACTTGGATGAATTATTTCTTTCCTGCTGCAATTTTTCTTCCTCCTTAACCATGTTTCCTGGGGTATTGTGTGTGGATTGAAGTGTGGCATCATTGCTGATGGCAGAAGGGGTGGTTTTCATAACTGCCTCTTCTGCGTAATGGACACTTGACTCTAAGCTGTTTCGTGTTCAGTCTGTACGCACAGGGAAGATGCCCTGCATCCTGCAGGTGCTGTTATAATATGAACAGGAATAATCTCAGTTATATGTGATCTCTTTTTTTATGTTTCACTGCCAGCTATGGCCTGTAGCAGCTGGGTTTGTAAGGGGAGGTAGACAGATGACGATGAGCCCTTAAAGGCCCAGGCTGAGTGTGCGGGTGGTCTCTCAGAATTATTGAAGAGCTGTCATTGCTCTTTAATGTCAGAAACAGGTTGGTTTTCAGGGGACATTTAGAAGTTAGATGGATTATTGTTGTTTGCATTTTAACAAAAGTGTGAAAATACAAATCATGTTTAGGGGGACAAAAGCTAAGCTTGCTCTTTCTTGGTTTTGGGATGGTTTTGTTTGATTACATTTGATCTTATTTGGGAATTTTAGTGTCACCTGTTCTTAAAAGGCACTTTTCTATAGCTGTTGCTGTCTGGCAGTAGGGAAGTTCAGTAGGTGTTTTCAAGCACTCGATCATGTCCTAGATCTGTTGAACTAAATGAAGGTTCTGGTATGTAACAGCCATTTTGGTTCATTCGCTTTTAATTTTTGCTGCAGGTACTGTTAGTCTGACAATGAATTTTAAAGAAGTGCCACTTTTTACAGAAAATGTGAATCCCTCTTTTATTTAGATTCCTGTTGAGAACACAAAAACTCAGGGTAATGATGGAGAGGATGATCCAACCTTCTGTGAGGTGTGTGGCAGAAGTGACCGGGAGGATCGCCTGCTGCTGTGCGATGGCTGTGATGCAGGGTAAGGAGGCTGAAAGGAATGTAGCACCCATGTGATTGCAGATAGCATTGCAGGGCTGGCTGGTGTTTGGTCCACAGGCACCCTCTGGTCTGTAGGCTGCCCCTTGCTACTTCCTTCCTGTGGCCAGACCTGTATCCATGTGCCTGTAGTGCAGATGTGCCTGTGATGTGATGGGTCCTTTTCTAGTCACGTAGCAGCATATGTCTGCAGAGTCCTGCACACATCAGTGCTGCAGACCACCAAAACAGATGACTGTACCTTCAACTGATGACAGTATTTGTGGTCATCCATGCAGTGTCTGGGTGCATGGAGGATAAACTTACCCTTTATACCTCCCTGAGAGAGGGCATGACTTGTCCCAACAGTTTCAGCATTAGTGCTTTGCAGGAGTAGTGCTTAATATTCATGGTTTCATGAAATTTTCAGACCTTTTCTTTATAGCCATAGATATTAAATTATTTCCTTACTCCTACTTACTTCTCTCTAACATATTTTTTCCTTCTTCCTGATTAATAAAATGCTCAAGTAGAGGCATCAAGATGTTTGAATGCAACTTTGGGCCTACAGTCTCCTGCTACAATTTAAAGCTCTTATACCATTTAATCAGTCTTGGAGCATTGTCAGTTTGATGGTGTCAGTTGAACAAAGAGAGATGCTTGCTTGCAATGAATATGTAACCTTTCAAAAATTACTTCTAGCAAGCTAACTAGGCATCTGGATAGTCTGGTTTTGTCTTTCTATTCTGTAGTGTCCGTGTACACCAGTTCACCTTCTGGAGAAGAGACAAAGTCAAGAATACTAAATATTGTTAAGCATGTCATCAGAATGCTGAATTTAAAATACTTAAACAAAACTAGTTTTTCATAGGTCTTAACTGAAGTGATGTATTTCAGGTCTTCCTGAACTTCTGTAAGCCTTATCTAAAGTGTGGGTGTTGCTTAAGGGTTTCCTTTGTGGTCTCTCAATAGTTCCTCTGATTATTTTTTCTTTTTTTTTTTGTTTTTTGAAGTCTGATAGCGTTGATTTTTTGTATCTTATGTTCCTAAAATAAGGTCTTAATAAGTGCTTGACTTAGCACTTCCAGAAGCACTTCCTGAAGAAAGAGCTTGCAGTCTTAATCACAGCCATGGAGAGCTAATAAACTCAAGAAAAATATAAATAGCTGCTTCAAATCCTAGTTTTATTCTTCTGCATTCTCTGACCGACCCGATACTGGAGTAAAAATTTCATCAGTTATTTCTGTCAAAATTTCTAAAACCAATGGAATCATCCAGTCATTCCATTGCTTTTAGCTATACACATCTTTCCACAATGCACAGCTGTGTTGTAGAATGCTATTTTCTGAATGTAAGTTACAGTTTAAGTAACCAAATCTTTTTCCATTGAAACCATTTTTAGGTAAGACTTGTTGGAATGTGACCTCCTAACTTTCTGAACTGTACAACAATAGCATTAAGATTGGTATGAATACAAAAGTATTAGACACTTGAACAAACAGTAGAAAAAGGGTTAATTCATTATTGGTGTGGCACGTTAATGTGTGACTTCATTCAGGTTACCAAGTAGCAAGAAGAGATAGTAATGCTGATGTAGAGGTAGGTGGCAGGAAGATAAAGAACAGGGCTGCATCCATGACCGAAATTCCTTAACTCCATAAATGTCACTTTTCTTACGTTTTGTGAAGACTGAGACAAAATAATGAAGCAAAGATCCCCAAAAGCATCCACTCATTCCTTAACTGGTACAAGAAAGAAGTCTGAGATCAGTTCTTAACTGCCAGTCACAGAGCCCAGGAGATGTGTTAAAGACTTGGTGGCCAGTGTGTCTCGCCCCATCTGTGTTGCACACAGATAATCCTGGCCAGACTGCTTGGGCACACACACTCTTTATGCTTGTGAGTGGGTGGGTACAAGAGTGCAAGGAAGTGAACCTCAGAGAATGAGTGTGAGTAAAAACAATTTACTTCAAGGGTTTTTTTTTTTTAAAACAAGTATCACCTTATCCTATAAAATCTGGTGTTGGGTTTTATGATGATTCTGTGTGACAAGGTTCTTTCCCTATTCAGGGGACTCTAAATAGTTGTTGCAACAGGTTCTCTGGTGTCCAGAGTTTTAGGGAGGAAAGTCTTTGCTTGTCAAGTCAGTCACATTGTGACTTCAGAACTCCCAGAGATAAGGGTTTTTTTGTACAAGTACTTTTGTTATGACTCTGTGTTGAACCTAACAATATTACTTGTTAGGCTACTGCTTTGGGGAAATGATCTCATCCCTGGTAGCTGGCAGTTGGAGAACAAGCTCCCTTCCTAAAGAAGGAAAATACTTTGCTACCGTAATTTTAAAGTGATGATTGATTGCAAGCATTGTTGCAAACTTCATCATCTTAAGTCTCTGAAAGAGTACAAAATCTCATCTGCTAACATGTATCCTTTCATGTGTGAAAGACATGCTAGTCTGTTTTGTACTGACAGTATATTTTAGTATAAATAATATTGGGGGGTTTGACAGTTTATCTGCAAATTTGAGTTTATCATAATGTGGTTTGGAGCAGGTTTGAAAGGCGATCTGAAGTTGGGGTGATGGATGGAATAACAGCTGTAGTCTAACAGCTGTGGATTTTTTCTGTTGCTGTAAGATGGGATTAGTGTCAGATGGATGTTCCTTCCTTTGACTTACTCTGTGGCCAGGCACTGAGATAGGTTGTCAGGCAGGGAATTTTGTCATGGGAAGGCGAAACAGAGCTTCGCTCTTTCCTTTGTTTCAGACTTAAACACTGTACTACATCAGAAGTAATAGTAGGGGATCCTATTTTAGAAGAACAACAAAGTTGGTCATAGACATATTGCTAACTTGAAACTGAAACTCTTACCTGAAAGCCGTGGCCTCCCTGTGTCCCTTTCCAAGGGAACGTGGTCTAAGCACTTGGGTTTTCTGTGCTTGAACAGGAGTTGCTTCAAAAATTCCATGCTGACAATACGTGTCACTTTGGCTGGCTTTTAATTGCTGAAAAGGGGATTGAACAAATTGTATAAATAACAGAACCCAAGTTGTGTAATGCTGAAAGACTTTCCTTGGTGGCTTGTCAAGAAGTGGTTGTTGAGACTGTTCAGTCTAGCTGCTCTACCTGTTGGGTAGAGAACATTTCACAAGGTAGCATCGTACTCTGTTCTTTCCCTTTGAGATTTGATAAGGGTGAGCATGGTTCTCCAGTGGTGTTTGAAAGTCAGTGTGGTTAGTCTTCAGTCCTGCAAGCAGCTGTATCCAGCCAGTGACTGACCAATGCCCTGCAACCTAGCTTGTGCAGTTACACAGAAATCCTTATCACCATTGTCTTAATCACGCCAGATATATGTGAGATGCCATGTCAGTTGCAATGCCTTGATACATTCAGTAAACACCTCTGCCTAGTCATGTGAAATAAATACCATTTAAGTTTAGTACTATGTTGGTTTGCAGGAAACTGATGTTGCCCGATTGCTTCCTCCCCTGCACCTTATTATTTCTGTCCTTTGCCACCATCAGTTTTGGCTTTGTGTGTTCCTTAGAGCATGGATTCGTGTGGCAAGCAGTACTCCACACGGCAAGAGGAAAGAGCTCACTCTTCTGAGCTGTTTTGAGCCTAAAGTGATCAAAATACCATCTAGAATTGAAGACCCTTGTATAGCTATTGGGTAGCATAATTTTTCTGAAGATGAGTGGAAGCAGATGTGTAGACCATAGTTTCAAGCTTAAGAAAATGTCTGCCTTATGTAGAATGTGGAAGGAGGTTAAAGTCTCCCTTCCCTGGGTAAGGAGTACATTGTTTGATTTTTTTCTTTTCTCAAGGTATCACATGGAATGCCTTAATCCACCTCTGAGTGAAGTCCCTGTAGATGAATGGTTCTGTCCAGCCTGTGCCCCCATGGGTGTTAGTGCTGCTACAGGTAAGGGTTTTGTGGTATCCAGTCAAAAGTAAATATTTTTCACCTGACTTAGATCATGTGAAGCGTGTGCTCTTTGGAAGAGATGTTTAACCCCTGGTTTTATCAGTTTTTAATAGAGGTTGTGATAGGCATTCTCTCTTGGACCTGAAGAGTTGACCTGAACTCTTGATTGATAAGAGGATCTTGTTTATTAAGATTTTTCATCTGCAGTTACAACCTGTGGGGTTGCTTCTTAGAAGCATTCTTTAACCTTCCTGAGGCAAGTCCAGCACCTTAGTGCAACTGCGCTATATTACAATGAGAAGTATTTATTAGTGTCCTGACCTCAGATTGCCAAGGTAGCAGCAATTTCTGTTGCCAAGAAAACCATCTTTCTGTGTAACAGTCTGAAGCACTGCTGTCTGGACTCGTTTCCTTTTGAGAGGATAGATAATGTTTGCCTCTGGAGGTGTTGGGTTTAAGAAAGGGAATACTGATTTTTTTGGTTGGTTGGTTTTGGTTGTTTTGTCCAAAATTCTTGAACTGCTTTCACCTGTAGAAAGATAAGTGACCTGAGCATCTTTTCTTTTAAGACACAGATCACGTCAGTGAAGAAGAGGTTGCTGCCCTCGTGGCTGATGTTACTCCTACCACCAGTAGGCTACGCCCTCACGTCCGAACCCGAGCCATAGCCAGAACTCGGCAAAGCGAACGCGTTAGGGCAACAGTGAACAGAAACCGGATAACTACAGCACAACAAATCCAGGTATTTAGGAGGATTTCCTGATGAGCCTCTTGGGAAAACCTTGTGGAAGAGTTGAAATGAGTACCCCCTGAAGTTGCTCAGCAGTCCCTGTTGTCTGCCCATAGGACAATGATTAGTAATTGTGGAGTTCTTCTAAATTGAGACATAGAACATGTGCAAACTGAGTCCAGCACATGATGAAGACTTTCTATTTTCAAATCTGTGGTAGCTTCATCTCTTAATCTGCATTTTTGTCACCTCAGCTGTGAGAACAAAATTGTATTTTTACTCCCAGTGGCTGTTAATGCACAGTTTGTACAGCACTTCTGTTTCTTTAGCATCCTCTTTTGCAGAGATAGGACATGTTTATTTGCCATTTATGTATTTGCTTGTTTGTCTTCCTACCCCCTTTGCTGCAGCAGTAGAACCTGTTGGCCTCCTTCAGCCAAATTGAGGAGAAAAATTCAGTATTTTTAATGTTTCTATGTGAAAATCAGCTATTTACTGAAGAGAAAAAGCCGATGTTGTCAATGATGTGGCAGTGTGAGTTAAATCACATTAATAGGCACCAGAGAATCTATGCAAGAGAGTATCCCACATAGCCAAAGCCCCTCAAATTCCTTACTCCTGGAACTGTTTACTGAAGATGACTGTAGCTGGATGTTTCTGTTGGCTGGGATAACTGCGATCCTTTAGGTAATAATAGATATGCTGCAAACTGATAACTTTCAAACTTGGGGGCCTCCTTTGCCCTCTGGCTTTAGCCAAAGCACTCTACCTGTTGCTTGCGTAACTGTAAAAAGCCTAAATTACACAGGAGTGTATGTTGACTTAGTGTGGAAGCAGAGCCTGTGAACAACCTCCATGGGACTAGTGATATGCTAACTGGCTCTTTGTTGATGCTGCTCTTGAATTTGGTAGAATCGCATGTTTCTACAACTTTTGAAAGAAAGAGGACACTGCCCTGTGCAACCTGATCTAGGTGATCCTGCTCTGGCAGGGGGGTTGGACTAGATGATCTCTAGAGGTCCCTTCCAACTCCTAATGTTCTGTGACATGGAGAAAATTGGTTTTTCCCTTGGGATGGTCAGTCGTGGGAATAGGTTGCTTGGACAGCTTTTGAAATACCTGTCTTTTGGTGGCTTTCAGCACCCACCTATAGAAAGGCCTGACCAGCCTGGTTTAAATTCAGTGCTGACTAGTGAACAGAAAGGTCAGACCCTTCTAAGGGACACCCCGAGATCCTGTCCAACCTGAATTACTCAGTGATACTGTGAAATTAAGCTTGGCTTCATCTGACAATAGCAGACTGGTTTAGTTTTGATTGTATTCACTTCGGTTTGATGGGTTTGTTTTCTTCCCCCAAAGATATGAAATGTAGAAAAGGGGAAGGGAAGGGTGGATAAAACTGAGTATTTCAAGTCAGTTGTCTGTGGATTTCAAGCTGGGTCTGCTATAAAGGCTCTCAGTATGAAGCACAGAGTGGGGAAAAAACTGAAATGGAGGTAGGAGGCCTGGCAGATTAAACTGTCCTTTGTAATTCAGCTGTAAAGGTCAGGTGGGAGGAAAAGGGAATTCACTTAAGGTTGTGTAGCGCCTTAACTTCATGACTTACACTTCTATATTTTGTAACTCCAGGCAGAAGACATAAAGGTAAATAAAGGCAGGCTTAGGAAAAGCAAAGCAAAATGTCAAAGTCTGGGCTAAAAAAGTGGAGGTTGTCTATTATTTTACCTTCCTGTTGGTTGGGAAGAACAATCTACTGCTAACTTATTCCCCAGAGTTTACTTGTTCAACTTTTCATCAAAATCATTGCATGTGGGAGGAGAGCAACTTGTAGCAAATCCCAAATGATCTGAATTAATTTAGTAAGAATGGTTTGAAACAGGTGCCATGAACAAAGATCTAGCTCCCCCATTTAAGTTTTTATCACATTGTTTTTCTTGATTTAAGGACTTTACAGAGTGCTTTAGCAGTCCTTAAATTCATTATGCCCTTCATGGTGGAGGTCATCTTACTTGGCTGCCAACCCCCTCCTGTCCCCAAATGCAAGCCTTTTCATTTCAACTTAAGAAGAATTGATAAATTAGAAAAAACTTGATGAACGATTTGATACATCATTGTTGAGCAATTACATCTGAGTTGCCAGGACTGTATGTTGGAAAAAGTAACAGTAGAAGAGTTGTTTGAGGTGAAAGGCTGCACAAGGTAGCTCCTAGTGCCTTTCTTTCCCTGCCTGTTGTTTTAGAAATAGTAGCTGTCTCTTGCAGCTGAGAGAGGTGTAGTGCCTGGGGACTTCATAGTCATGTAGCAGTGTAAGCCTGGAAGCCTGGTACTTCCCATTCACAAAGCTCCGCTGCTCAATCTGCAGAGACTACTATAAACTGCACCTAGAAAGGCACTATTACTTATTCCCTTTGTCTCTGAGTAAAAGTGCATCTTACTCTAGCTTGTACCTTGAGCTAAGGCTTAATTCCACTGGTTAAGGAGTGTGTAAGCTCTTGTCCTCAAAGCATAGAGAGATACTTATTTCAGATCCTTGGAAAGCTTTAGTATTTGGGGAGGTAGCTTGTTTTGTAATTAATCTGTTCTTCTGCAGGTGCCTAAACTAGTGGTGGGTAGCTAGATGCACTATTTTAGATCCTTTTAGGAAAAAAATTATGTCTAGGCTAATCATCAGAGCTTTCCTTACTCCATCCTGTTCTCCTCCAAATCAGAGAACCTTCTGTCATATTTAGTGGCACCTGTGATAATTAAAATAATGGTGTTCTAATAAAAATGGCTCAGCAATAGTTTGGAGCATGCATTAGTGAAACTAACAGAGAAGCCTGGTGAAATTACTTCCATAGTAAGATGAATTGAAGTGTGTGTTTCTGTTGGCATATTCTGTTTTCAAACATTTTGCAGTGTGATGGTTCTTTGACCCTACAAGATGCTCTAAAGCCATTCTGCTCCAGCATCTGTGCCACATAAGCGTTTCATAAATGTACAGGGATTTGATGGGCATGCTCTGGTAGAAAGCAGGCACAGTGAATAATCTGTAACATCAGAGGCATCTTCGCATCTGCTATGCTTGTATGAAACTGTGTTGATTCTTAATGTGTTATAGTTCCTTGAAGAATGGAAAGTAGGTAAGGAAAACGTCCCTACCCGTGGCAGTGGGGTTAGGCTAGGTGATCTTTAAAGGCCCCTTCCAACCCAAACTGTTCTAAGATTTTATGACCCTACAACACTTCAGGAATGTGGTTGGTGTGAGCATGGCCAGCTTAACATAACTGTTGAGAGATACCTTCTCTTAATATCTTTCCAACTAAAGGATGGAACAAACCTGTGCTATGCAAGGAGGCTTTGAGCTCACATTCTGTGGCTGGTGGTTTGTAATCCATATGCTTCAAGTGCATTTATCTAAATGTAGTTGACCCTTGCAAGGAAGAGGAATTTGATTCCTGTAGGAGCAGCTCCTGCTTATTGCAGTGAAGTGATGCTCTGGAAGGGGAGTCACACCTGCCATTTCAGTGAGTTTCCACAAGGAGTGTTTTTGAAATGCTGTCTCTGGACCCATTCCACAGCTTTAGGTGGATCTGACCTAAAGAATGAGGAGTTTAAGATCGTGGACCTGTACTGAGGTGACTTTTCAGTCTTTGCTCATCACACTTAGCTGCATGATGAGCTATGGCTCAGTTAGTTAGATTTGGCAAAGCTCTTAAGTGAACTTTTTCATTGAGGAAATGTCAGTCTTGGGGGTTCTTCTCATTTAAAGAGACAGAGTTAGGCTCACTGTGACTTATAATACTGAGAGGCACTGAAGAGCGAGGTCATGTTCTCCTTAATACAATAGTAAGTAGGTGAGAAAGGTGATGTAATTGCATTGCTGGCAGCTTGGTGACACTAGTGCTTCTCATTCAAATCTCAAATCCATTTTTCATCAAATGCTTAGCTTATGTAACTAACTTGTTGCTGACCTTTAAATACCTCTACCGTGTACCTTCTAATTCCCCATGCAGCATGTGCCGAGGTACCTCATGTCCTCTCTTTTGGATGAAACCATTGAGGCAGTTGTAGCAGGCCTAAACACAGCCGTCTACCAGCGTCCTCTCACACCACGGGCTCCTACTAGGCAGAAAAGAAGAACAGGTAAGAGCATCGGATGCCTCCTGTGGTTCCCACCTACAAGAGTAAAAGCTTTGGGAAGATAAGCCTGAGTCATACAAAATACTGTGATAAGCTGTATGCTGTCATGCCTGTGCAGCTACAGAAGAATCCCACATGCAGTTTCTTCTTTCCTCGTACTGCCTCTGCCCAGAAGTGGCTTGAAGGTTCCTTTTAAATAAATCCTAATGATTTCACTTTTTCTGATCTGCAGCGTTATACTGTTGCAGCACACTGTAGGTATCTGTGCTGCTTTGTGTGCCACGGGGGAGTAAAAAGGGGAGTGCAGCATAAAACGCAGTGCCAGCACTTAGGCAGATACTTGGATGTCTTTTGTCCCATCAGGTAGGAGGAAGAAAGTAGGAGGCAAAAAAAGAACTCAGACAAAATCTGCTGGGAAGAAAAGTTCAGGAACACAGGTGAAGAGGCGCCAGCGTCTGAGAAAGAAGAGAAGGGGGAAAATTATAAGAGTAAGATCACGTGTGAGTTTCCATGTTGGCCATTTTTCAGCCATCTGTAAAATTACTGTAACTATTGAATGGAAAAAATCATTGTCTTGGAATGATAGCAGGTAATTTTTGTTCTTTTTTTCTGGTACCACCATGTACAGGATGTCCAGTGTACTTCAGAAAGATGCTGTACATGGAAACAAATTGCAATTTCTAGGCAGGCCTGCTGTGTTTGATGACAAACCCTGTTCCCTGAACTGCAGGGATCACACAGTGAAGCATATCCCGCAGGCTTTGCGACATGCCTTGCCACTCAGCTTTAGTGTTTACTTGGTACTGATGCAAGCTCAGTTAAAGTTGCTACCACCTCTTCTTCTTAATAGGTTATGGATGTTTGTATCTGTGTTGTTGCAAACTCAGTTAATTGGCTGTAAGGACTCTCAAAATCCCATGTAGTTGTAGATAGTGGTCTCATGTGAAGTGTACTGAATACCATGCACCAGCTTTAACGTCTGTCCTCAGCAACCTTAACTAGAGTTCTCATCCTACAGCCAGAACTGTCACAAAATTTATGATTTTGAATGACGTTAATAATTACTTTTAGAAACTTTACTTACCTGGTCACTTAAATCTGACAGGTGCAGTTTCTGTATGAAGTGACATATAAGCCATAATTAGAGGTTTAACAAATACTTTAAACCAAATAGAGACAATGAATCCACGTTGCTTCTGCTACCAAGGGTTACCTGAAGTCTGTGCTTAGTCTAAGGGAAGAATTAAAAGGGGCTTTAAACCCAGGGTATGTACCTGGGGTTTTAGCATAAAAATAACCCAATAACCTTTATGGCATAAAAATAACCCAATTTCTTCATGCAGGTGAAAAATGAGGCTACTACTCGCTCCCGTATCGCAAGGACTCTTGGTCTTAGTAAACCTGTGCGTGGGGCCTCGCTCCCTTCCATGTACAAACCAACGGAGCCCTCGCTTGGTCTGATGAGAGCCGATATCGGTGCAGCTTCCTTGTCTGTGTTTGGAGATCCATATGAGTTGGATCCGTATGAAAGGTAAGGTATCTCTGGGTTGTGATCAGAGACCTGATAATTTCACAGGCGTCTGGTTGGTTGTATATGTGATATTTTGCAGAGTGTAGATCTCTCATCTGAAGGCAGCTTTGGATACACAGCTTGTAACAAACACATTGGCCTGTTCGTTCTTTCCTCTTAGCCAAGCTGTTGAGCTCTTAAGGAAATACTGTGGGATTCTTTAGGCTCTAACTCAGTCAGAGGCTAGATTCCTATCAAATATTTTCTATTTATTTCTTTTAAGTGAAGATAGCTAACATCTTTGGTATACAATAAACAGTG
Organism: Zapornia atra; assembly: GCA_013400835.1. Taxonomy (NCBI): domain Eukaryota; kingdom Metazoa; phylum Chordata; class Aves; order Gruiformes; family Rallidae; genus Zapornia; species Zapornia atra. The sequence continues at coordinate 67,896 of VZTU01028837.1, read as the reverse complement.
ACTTCACATAGAACTAGGTGAACTTGTAGAGTGTTTCTTTTTTCTCCTTTCCCTATCTTCGCTTTTCCAGACACTAAATTCAGGAGGAATCTTACTGTGACATAGTTTGTGTGACTCAATCTCTGGATTTTGGGGAGGGGTCATCTGATATTGTTGGTGAAATTTAGTTTTCCACTGAATAAGTCTTTTTGCTCCTTTCATAAAAGGAAATTACCCATTTAAGATTTTTTTTAAATTACATTTGAATCTCTACAGAATGATTTCTACTGTTCTATTTATGTAGCCATGGAAAATAATTGTATTGCAAAAATCTTTTAAAAAGTATTATAAAACCCCAATTCTCTCTAACCATATTTCTCCTGGCAGTAGTGCTATCTACTTCATCTTTCTCACATGAAAAACATTCAGACGGTTTCAGGGTTCACGTGTGTGTTTTGCCCACAGTAGCGAAGAGGTTCCAGCAAATCCAGATTCTCCAGTCAGTGCCAAAAGGAGAGTTCTCTCCCAGTCAGCGCTGAGGTCACACCGTCCTGTAGCTAGACCTATTTCTGTGGGACTTCCCAGGTAAAAATACATCAAGTTTTGTTTTGTTTTGTTTTCTCTAATCATCTAATGACCCGAGCAAAAGAGCAAACTGAATCTAGCAAAAGGGCCACAGAATCTAATTGCACATCCAGAGGAGATAAGGGATGTGCCCACCTCATACAGTTCTTCTACCGTTTGTTTGAGCTCAGAAAATTTAAAGAAAACTCTGTTTGATCCTGCAGTTTAACAGTCGCTTTACTGTTGGACAGATATGTTTGTGTGTACAAACTGTGTGTCCCTGCACTCGCCAAGGCACGTTGCTGGGTGCCTCCCACTGGCAGCAGCCGCAGCATGTTTTCAGGACTGGGGTGTAGGACTCAATGTGGAGGGGTAGGACGTGGAGCAGGACCGTGATGGGATGGGGAAAATACCTGAGGCAGGTACCAACCGACTCACAGAAAACTGCAAGGCTGAGGGAGCTGGGCGCTAGGAGAAATTAAGGGAGCTCAGCTTAAATTAACGATATGAGGAGCTTATGTGGCTTTCCTCTAATGCATCTGACTTAGGGAAAAGGTTGGTTTCTCAGGATTAAGATTTTACTCCCTTCTTCCTCCCCAACATGGTGTGGGGAGGGGCAGGGAATGGGCAGTGGGGTTCCGGCGATCCCTCACAAGCTGCTTTTCTTCCCCAGATCTTAACACTTCTACTTCCCCCCACCCCTCCCCTCTTCGCACTCTTGACTTTAATCATAGACCTGCTCCCTTCTTCCCTCCCGTTCGCAGTACTGGGGGGGCAGGAAATGGGGAGTGGGGGGTTTCAGTCCGTTCCTCCTGAGCTGTCTTCCATCTCAGCTGGGGNCAAAGTCACAAGTCCCTTGGCAAACCTGCTGAGGCGTGGATCAATCTTCACAGGGCATAGATGTCTCTGTTCTCCGTCCTCATCCATGGGCTTTGAGGGGACACCTGTTTCACCATGGTCTTCACCATGAGCTGCAGAGGAAACTCTCTTCACATTCTTCACACACACACCCCCCTCCTGTGGGCCTGGCCTTGGAGTCTGTGCAGCTTGTTACATCTTCTCACTCCTGCTCCGGTGGCAAAGTGCGCCTGCCAGCAGGGTTTTTTTTCCTCCTATATGTGATTCACAGAGGCGCTGTGACCAGCTCTGATTGGCTCAGACTCCAATTTGACCTTGAACTGACCAGTGTTTTCAAAATATGGGGCTTGCAGAAAGCTGTAACTGCGGCTTGCAAAAGCCCCCAAAGCAGCACAGCTACACCAAACTGTAACATATGCCATGCTCTTAGCCACCTTCTCCATAGGTATCTATGCGTATTGTGACTGGTGATAAACACTGGTCAAACCTGCATTGATGATTTTTTTTAAATTTTTTTTTTTTTTACATAGCAGTGTGGGCCTGAGAAATACACTTGGGATTGTGCTTTGGTGGGGAGAAGAGAGGCAGCTGGGATGGAAGGATCTCTGAAGTGTTGAACAATGCTTTATGCTTCTAAAATGCACCTAAAATGTGCTGGGAAGTTAATCTTGATACACAACATAGTGAGCACTACTCTTATTTAAGACTAAAAGCATTTGCTTACCAAAGGTCTCTGGTATGATGACATGTTTTACCTATCCTGTGGTTTTTCCATGGGAAGTCAGCAAAAGTTCAGTTTGTCAGAGAGAGTTGGGGCTGAGGACTCTAGCGAAGCCAAAACAAGAAGTGAACCTCCCTGGCTGACCTCTGTTTATGCCCTTGGTTTTGGTTTCTTCTTAATGTAATGTGTGTGTATAGAACAAGTGCTGTAAGAGTAAAGGAAATGTAACCCCTCTGAAACATGCAGAAGCAGTGTACCTGCCTTGAGTCCTGATCAAGAAGCAGAAGCTGCCCCTGTGCCTGATCTGTTGGGAAGTATCCTCTCTGGACAGAGCTTTCTCATGATGAGTAGTTCCGACGTGGTCATCAACAGAGATGGTTCACTGACAGCAAAGAAGGCAGGTAAGGGTTTGGCACTTTGTAGTGCAATTAGCCTCTTTCTTTCATCCACACCTGCCCTGATCCTATGGGATGCATAGCTTCAATCATTAGGGATATTCTTATTGAGTATTTGAATAAGTAGGATAGATTCAGGAGTTGCCAGCAGTAATCTGTCCAATAAGATTCTTAAGTAACCTCTGAACTAGCATTAGTTATCACTGTTTCAATTGAGGAGCTGAGCTGTTACTGGAGGATTTTGGTTTTAAAATGGAGTGTTATTCTTTCAAAAGTACTGTGCAGTAGCTTCATGCTTTGCTATAAAAATGGAGGTATGGACAGGGCAGAGAGATGGTAGTACCCAACTCTTCTGGCGTTTTACATGCGTTGCTGCCATGCTAGCGAACTCCTCTTTGGTTTGAAGAGCAGCAGCAAGGACCTTGGCAAGAAGTTCCTTTGCAAAAGTAGAGCTCTAGAATACATGCCAACATCTTCATCTGTTTCTTCCCTTGGCATGGTGTTATTTGGAGAGAATCTCTTCAATTTAAATCTTAGGTTCTTATTTTAAGAATAAAGCTTTATAGCATCCTCTGTTTATAGTAATTTTTATCGATCAGCAAACACAGGGTAATAAACATAAACCTGGTGATACCTACTGAACAGAGTAACTTATTTGCTAAACATTAGTACTTGCCTCAAAGAAGCAGCTGACTGGCATTAGGTCTTGACGATCTGACTGCCTTATTACTGTGTGGTGTGTCTGGAAGCCAAAGGGGAACTTTAATCAGCTCAGTACTACTTTTAATGTTGGGGCAAAATGTCCAGACCGTGTACTGAAGAGCTTAATTGTTTGCTTGTGTGCCATAGTTCCACTTCATAGAAAATCAGCGAACGATTCAAGAGTGGATGATAGTTCAGGACATAGCACCCAACCAAGTACAGTGCACTCAGGGACCACAGCAAGCAGTTCCGTTGCTGGACCTTCAGTTTCCTCTGGGCTGAGTACTCACAGCAGACCCTCCTCCTCAAGCTTGTTTTCATCGCCTTCACCCTCACCGAGCAGGACTGAGCCCACAGGAAACCCTGTGCTGGCTGCATCAGAAAAGACAACTGTAAAATCAGAATATTCAATGACACCCAGGTCTGTTCAGAGTACAGCTACTCTGTACGGGCATGGATCCAGGTTAGATGAAATGCCCAGATTTAATGGAAACTCAAAGAACTTTGCACCGTCTGACTCCTCTTCAAAACCCCTGAGCTGTAACATGAATTCTGGCTCAAAAGCTGTCGCTGTGAGGCAGCCATTAAAACCACCTCCCAAGAGAATTGACATCTTTGAGCTTCCCAGGATACCAAAGATTAAAAAGGAAACCAGCAGCAAGCAGGCAGAACCGGCACCCACGGGAAGCCAAAGCTGTGAGATCCCCAGCTCCTGTATAACCCAGCTGACTGGCAAAGAGAGCACTCATCAGCCAGGAAAGGGTAGCAAGGTGGAAAGTCAGAAGTCAAATGCCAAGGAATCTCAGCAGCAAACACGTACAAGCGGGATGTCCTTTTCTGCCAGCACAGGTGTGTACAGCAGTTCCTCGCTACTGGGCACTTCAAGGAGTAAAGGCCCAAGCTCTTTTGAGAGTTTTAAAATCAATATTCCTGGGAACGCAGGGCATCCCAGCAGACTGTCTAGCCCAGGATTTTGTAACACCTTCCGCCCTGTGGATGACAAAGTGCAGCAGAAAGAGAGTCCTTCACCTCTTTTCTCAGTTAAGAAAAAGCAGGTCAAAAGTGAAATATATGATCCCTTTGAGCCAACGGGATCAGACTCGAGTTCACCAAGCAGCAGTCCTGAAAGGCTTGGCTCAGGGATCCCTCTAACTAACATCACCAGGACTATTTCCATTGAAAATCCAAAAGTTCAAACGTTTCAAACTGTCCGTCGCTTCACCCCCTACACAGTAGGGAATGTATTTGGATCTGGGGCTGACTCTGACGTACCACCTGGTAACACGGAGCCTCACAATGACGCGCTGCCAGAGAGCAGGATCGTAGAACAGATCTCTGATACAGAGGAACGAGGCCATATGGACGAGGAAGACTTTCTAAGCAGTCCTTGCACTTCGTCTGCTGTTAAGCAAATTTGTAACACGGAGTGTTTAAAGGAGGAAAGCAGAGAAGGCCCTAATGTGTTCTTTAATGCTGAAGAATTGATTAGACCTAATATTAACGTGAAACTGGAACCAGATAGTCCCTCCAAGAATGATGGGCAGAAGAAAGTCGAAAAGGTAGAACAAACAGAGAGGCAATCGCGTTCCAGATCCTGTTCAAACTCCCCCTCCCGAAGCAAGAAGAAGATGAAAAGGAAAAAAGCACTTGTCAAGGAGCGTAAGAGATCCCGATCAGAGTCTAGGGATAGAGCAGACTCACGGGACCGGAGCTCCAGATCCACCTCTTGGTCAGGTGAAGAAGAACATAACAAAACACACACGTTGAAACCCAAGAGCAGGAGGTCTTCTACTGACCGTTCTAGCAGTCACGAACGATCTAAAAAAAGGAAAACTAAGGATAAAACCAAGGATAAAAAGGCAAAAACTTCTTGGTCTAGGGAGAGAAGGAAGTCTACATCACGTTCAGGTAGTCCTGGAAGTACTTCTGAGTTTCATGAAAATAGGAAAAGGAAGAAAAGGTCTCGATCAAGATCAAGACGGAGGGAGCGTTCCCGATCGAATAGCACTGAGAGGACTAAAAGGCGGAAACACAGGAGAGACAAAAGCTACGAGAGGTATGATAAGGACAGTAGCATGAGGTCAAGGGACAGAAAGAGATCCAGATCTCGGGAGAGGAGAAAGTGGAGGTCTCGGTCTCGGTCTGCGTCTCGATCTCGGGAACACAAAAGCAGCAAATCGAAGGAGAAAAGGCCACGATCGAGATCATGTTCCAAAGAAAGAAAGCACAGATCAAAAGAGACCTCACTTCCTCCTGCGCCAGAAAAGGATCAAAAGCCCCCAGCTGAAAATGTGTCTAGGTGTCTGGAGCAACTCCATTCCTTCAAACAAGAGCCAAAGGAGGAGCTAGTACTAGAAGAGCTTTCCATAACCATCCAACCAAATGTCAAACTTGAGGAAATACAGGCTGAGACCCCAGCTCAACTGAGGGAGGCCCAAGACACTATAAAGGTGGAGCCCATCTGTCAGGAAGTGACCACTGAAACTGGATTCCCTGTGCCAGAGACCACAAACGTTAGTGTTCCAATCAGCAACGTGGATTCTTTTGCTGAAACAGAGCGAATGAGCGGTGGTGATCCGGCAGTGCTTGGCAGCTGTAGCAATACAAACCTTGAGATTACAGTAAAAATAGAAAATACTGCTTTATGTCCATCTCTGATGGAACCACCCCCAAAGAAGGAAGTTACCGTGCACACTCCGACTGCGGCTGCACCGCTTCAAACCGCGTCCAAAAGCAAAGTAACTGATTGTGTGAAGGAGGTTAAAGACGAGTGCCTTGTGTCACATGAGAACACTGGTAACTTCAGTAAGCCTGAATTGGAGGTGGTACCTCAGGGTCCTGGGTTGAAATCAAAAGCACCAGTGAAGAGAGTTACCTGGAATCTTCAAGAGGAAGAAAGTGGCACATTGTCTGCTGGAAAAGCTCCAAGTAAGTCTAGGCTCTTGGAAAACAAACAGTGGTTAACGTGGGCTGTATAAGGCTTAGGGTTTTAGTGCCTGGCTATAGTGTAATGGGTCTGTCACCTGAGCTGGGGTGATCCTGTGGCTTCCAATCCTGAGAGCTGGCATTTTGCACTTGTTGAAGCCATGAGGTGAGTTGTGTTAATGAATTGGAGAGGATGTGCTGTCAGCACAGCTTGGCTCTCTAGTGGCAGCTCGGTCAGCCGTGAAGCACGTATTGCAACCCAATCTCTGAACTGGCAGCCTGTGTTCTGCCCTTTCTGCAGTTAACTAGAATGGGTGGTTTGCCTTCAGAATGTATAAATATTACTCAGAACAGAGGAGCGTGACAGACCTCTGTAGCTTGCTCCTGAGAGCTCTACTAAGCCAAAGCTGCTAGAAAGGGTTCAGCTTGGGACACTGCTGTGTGTGCTGATGGAATCACTTTGGTGGTTCTCGCTGGTTACTCTCATGGAAGCCCTGTAAAAAGCAATTGCTCAGGGGGGTGATAAGATCTCTATTATCAGAAGCTTTAAAATGTTGATGACTGCTAAACAAAATCTTGTTATACTTAGCTTTGTTGTTAGATTCTTATTTTATTTTTTTAAAATATAATTGACATTGAGTCTTTGACCCATTATATTTGTTTTATTTTTAAATGTTTTCTTCTCCTCCTGGGGACCCTAGGGATGCCGTTTTACAAACTTCAGCGAGCAAAAGAAGGGGCCTGGAAAGCAGAGGACTTGAACCAAACATTAAATCAGGTGCAGTTAAATGAGCCTCCTCCAACCAATTATATGATTCCTGAGCCTATGTTTCCTGATCTAGATTCCTCTCAGGTTGGTTCCTATTCTGGCACCCAAGTGTCATGGAAGGCATCCCACCTCATCCGTGCCCTCGTTGTGCGACACCCTCCTCTCATAGCAGAGTTCTCCTTCCTCTGCGTGTGGTACATTTCATATAGCCCATACACCTCAGCAATCCTCTGTAATCATTTAATCTCTCAGCTCGTCCTTGCAGTGGAAGCACATTTTCTTTTAATGCTGCTCTATGCATGCAGCTTCTGTTTTCAGCTGCGACTTGTGGGAAGAGGGCGCTGCCTGAGCAGCTGTCAGTGCCATCAGTCTGAGTGGGGCTCCTGGTGTGCAGAGACCTAGTCGAGGGGTGGGACATTAGCCTCCCTGGTAGCCTAAACTAGTGACTACTTGCCTGTTTGAGTGGACAAAAGGTGCTCTCAAAACCGTGATCTGATGCCTTCTCTTACAAGTACAAGCATTTACAAAGTCGTATCTGTTTCACAGGTGTACTGTCAAAATATACCTTTGACGCCACCTTTGCCCTCCAGCCTTCCCCCCTATGCCCCTGTCAGCCAGCCCACGGTTCAGTTTATCATGCAGGGCAGTCTTCCAGCGCTTGGCTGCGCGGCAGGGCAGAGCCTGACTCCGGAGCCGGGCAGCCTGGCCACTGCGTCTGAGCCAGCAATCCAGGCAGCTGCTGTTGGAGACACCGAAGAGAAGATCAAAGCGCCAAAGCCTCCAGTGGATAAAACAAAAAATGAGGAAGTGAGTGAATCCTATCAAGTAGCAAATGCATAACATTAATGAGCTGTTTAAATAAACTTCCTAGGGTTGGTTTGTTGTTTTTAACTTTCTCTGTATTTTCCCAGCCCTTGTCATTGTTGGCTTTGGTGACTGTGTACCCCAGGAATGGCAGGCAGTCCTTTCTTTGAATTCTTTTAGGATTTCCTCCAGTTGATGGTTGCACTTTCTACTGCTTTATCACAATGAGGCAGAGGGATTGAAGCATCTGAAATATGTTCTTAAAGTTCTGAACATTTCTTGCATGAGTATTTGTAAGGGGCTTTCCAGAAGCCAGAATGTCCAAGTTCCTTCGAACACCTGGTTTTCTCCTTTCCCTTCCAGTTTTTTTACATTAGTGTCCATTCTCACTACAGTCCTACAGAGAGGTAGGACTGTAGCTTGCTGCTTATCAGCACTGAAATGCAAAGGTGGTAGAGCCTTGGTGATGTTGCAGTGCTTGTCCCTGCTGCTCGGTTCTGGCTTTGCTGGACAGATCACCTGCTCTAAGCGTAGTGGGTTTTAACACAAGAGAGAGAACTTCTAAGCCAATTTTACATTGTACCACAAAACAGAGCAGTAAGATACTTTCCCCGCTAAACCTCCATTTCTGAGCAGCAGTTTTTATGAACTTGTTTTGATAGAATGTGTTCTGATTTCATCTATAATCCTTAATTTATAGACAATTTCCGGAATGCCTTTAGAACTACCTGAAGCTTTGTAGTCACAGCTATGACTTGCTGCTTTTAGAATCTGGTATCTTTTGATGGATGTATTTTTACTTTGGAGCTGTTGGGAGGGAGGAGACAAAAATTCATTACTAAGTGTACCTTGTAGTCACTTGCTTAAAACATGGTATCTAAAGAGTAGACGAAGTGTTACGTAAAACACAGATTCCTCAGTGTGAACTGATACTGGTTTCAAGACTGCAACTTACAGTAAAGGAAATAGCTTTGAGGCTAGCACTTCCTTAAAATTTGTGGGTTCTTGAAATTGAAATGAATATTTTAATTGTTAGAGCATGTCTAAGAAAACCAGATTCAGAAACCATTCCCGAGACAGCGCAAGGTAATAAACTTCCTTTTACCGTGCAGTACATGAAGAAGCTTCACATGCAGGAAAGAGCTGTGGAAGAAGTGAAACTTGCTATTAAACCTTTTTACCAGAAGAGGGAGATTACAAAGGAGGAGTACAAGAGCATTCTTCGGAAAGCGGTGCAGAAGGTAAGGAGACAGTGAAGTGGAGGAGCTGCACAGGTCATTAAATGAGCAGCAGTACTTTGCGCTTGCCAGCTTCAGCATTTACATGCTGTAACTGAGTCGCAGCTCTTTGGACTCTGGCTCGTACTCTGCAGTCTTGTGGTAAAGCAGTATCTGCTTTAAGCAGGGCTGAGTGGTGTTGTTGACAAGAGCTGTCAGACTGTTCCATTTAGAAGATCGTGTTTCCAGCGGTCCAGAACGTTGCTAAGCTTAAGCTGCCCGAGTGCAGCGTTACATGGTACGTGCCTTGGGTGAGAACAGTCACATCTCTCTCATTAAGAACTTTGGGCAGAATTGTCAAGCTGTTTCTCCTAAAGGGAGAAAATACTTTGTGTTAATTCCTCAAGCATCTGTGGTGTCCCTGAACTTTGGAAGAAGGCCTTGCAATTTGGCTGATGTTGACTTTTGTCTCAAATCTTAGTGCTGAAAAAGTCCTGATCAGCAGACAAATGTTGTCTTGAGAGCAAGTAATGCTCTTGTGGCAGGGTATCTTGTGATACCCTGGAGAATTGTATTTTCTCCCTGCTCTGCATTCTTGCTGTCACTGAAAAATTCCATCATAAATCAGAATTCCTGAGATAGTGACTGCAATTTCATAGCTTCTACGTGACCCACACGAACCTCAGGTGTGGTTTGTGGGAGAGCTGAGCAACACCAATTACTGCTGAGGTCACTGTGAACTCTTCAGCTCTAAACACTGATAAACTTCTTCATAGGGTCAGTTCTTTTTCCTCCCTTTCTCTGAATGGGCCCTGAAAGCTGCCAAATTCTGTTAATCTGAGCGTTGCTTCCTCAAACCCCCCTGAAAATGGGCAGCCAACGCTTCCCTGGCTACACGTGTTGTGTGAGGCTGCCGGGTGGAAGTGCCTGTGGGAACACAGAGTGATCAAGCTTTCAGAGCTCCTGCATTTGCTCACTTGGTGCCCAGTAGATAAGTCCTGGGCCCTTCCTGGAATTACTGGTAAAATTACTCTTGTGGAGTTTTCTGCTTTGTGCGTCCTACTCTGCGACTCGAGGGCCGTGCCCCTGGGGAGGCTTGGGGCCTCTCCGTCACTCGCCTCTTGCCTGCCTGAGCTGTTGTGGTGCTGTTGGTTGACTAAATGCCTCTTCCAATCCCTTGTAGATCTGCCACAGCAAAAGCGGCGAGATCAACCCGATGAAGGTGGCGAACCTGGTGAAGGCGTACGTGGAGAAGTACAAACACATGAGGAAACACAAGAAATCTGAGGGGGAAGATGCACGGGAGGTGGACAACTGAGAGCAAGCCACAGCGTGACTCAGACTGAGCTTGCTCTGCCTGCGAGCGCGGTGCCAGGGCGTATAACAGAGCCACTGTTGTGTCTCATTGAAAATAAAAGTGCAGAGAAGCAAGGTTATTAGAGGACTTTCCTGCGGGACCTTCTTTTCAACTGTTTCCATATGGGAATGAACTTGGGGTGGGTTTGTTTTGGGGTTTTTTGGATTACCTACAGATGTAGAACTAAATAACAATCAGACGCCTCAGACCAGCAGAGCAATTTGAGGGGGAACACGGAAGAGGTTAGTGTTTGGGACTCCTGGATTGCTGCAGTTCCTTTGATCACATTTTTGGGCTGTGCACCTGTTGTGCTAAAAGTTTGGAACTGGACACCACTTTTCTTATGCAGTATATTGAGAGCTGTATGCTGTTCCCTTGTGTTTATTTATCAAAATACAGATTGTCTTTAGAAACTTGGATTTAATACTTGAAATGTTGTATTTTTAGCCTGTTGGAGGGTGAGCGAAGCTTTACTCGCTCTGTCACTTGGGGATTGCAGAAACGAGCTAACCTTTATAAACTGACTTCGGAAGCACTGCTCAAGCCCTGGTGTTTATTTACATCCTGTTGGAAGTATCTCGTTGGTGACAAGTTTAATTTTGGGGTGGGAGACTGTGTTGCACTTGTGTAAATAATGCACTGATGGCTGGTTTTGTGTCTGCCTTTCAGGAAAACAAGGGGGGTGGGAAGCAAGCCTTGTGAATTTTCAGTGACAAGCCGGAGGGATAAGGTGGAACTGATGTACAAAGCAGAAATGTGACAGAATTTATAAAGTTATTTTGAACGGTTTTAGTCCTATAGCAGGTGTCATTTGTTTCTTACAGCTGGCTTTTGCCCCACCTACTCTCTATAAGCCTGTGTGCTTGCCTCTTGCGTAAGGGATGCTGCATTTCTAGAAGAGGGCTGCAGTTGGATAATTGTTGCTCCTCCTCTGCAGGAGGACTGGTTTTCCTATCGAGAAGTGAAAGGGTCCAGCACACGTACTCACTTGATCTTGCTGTCTTTAAAAGCACTCCTTGGCTGCATGTACTGCAGAGCAACCCCTCTTTTAAGTGCTCCTCTGAACTACGCTCACTTAAATATGCCTGACAAAAAGCTTCACTCCCTATCTAACCAGGTTAGGAAGAAGTTATTTAGTAGGGAAGCTAAAGAGCAAACCTGTCAGTTACAACTTAGAACCTGACTTTCCCTTCACCGGCAATTGAGTGTACCAGATGGCAGCAACATGTCTTGTGTGAGGGCTTTCCTAACCTTGTAGAGCATGCTTGGGAACTTGCCCTCTTCAAGGGTAGTCCTGCTGTTGGTCTTCAAAGAGAAAATGATCAGGCTGTCTGGGGTGAGTTTATAAAGCAAACAACTGGAGCTCCCCACCATCCCACAGCAACCGTAGAAAGACTTGCAGATACCAGGACCTCGGATCCCTTGATGCCATTCCTAACTTCTAAGTGAACTCTGATTTCCCTCATAAGAGTTTTGCCTGCATGCTGGAAGTTCAGCTGCTAGAGACTTCTAAAGTTTATTTAAACACTGCAAGCCTTACCCCAGTACTGTCTGGACTGGCAAAACGCTTCTCTCACATCATGCACTGCTCTGCCACCTGTTTAAGGATGAGCCTGGAGCACTTTCGAGTGGTTCTTCCTAGGCTCTGTTTGCTTCCCATGTGAAAGCACAGCCTAGATGGGGTATGAGGGATTGATAGGTTTGGGCTGCACTCGAAGATTTTGGAACAAAGCCTCACTCAGACTGCAAAATAGCTGAAAGAGAAGCATTAAGGCCAAACCCGCAGCTAGAATATATACCTACCCTCTGGGGCTGGGGTTGTAAAGGCTGTTGGCCCAAGAACAAGAGAAGGTGATCTAGTTGTGATTGTACTTGGGCTGGAAATGGGGCTCCTTTGGCTGAAAATTGGGAACAACACTGGCATAACTTCCCTCCCCGAATGGAAGAGGGTAGTGCAAGTGAAAAACAAAGCTTGATCAAGCAACAGAAGCAGCTGTGCTGCCAACCAGGAAGGCGATGTCAGTTTGGGCCTGTGCACTGCTTTAAATCCTTGGTTGGTATTGGCAGGGAAAGTGACAGCCCCTTGGAAGGCGGTTTAGGTGTGTGTGAAGAGCGGTGAGGCCGGAAGCTCTACCTGCTGCACCTGCTTTCCCCTGAAGTTACCTGAACAAGAATACTGGTCCTTTCTTTCTGTCTACCCTTAGAAATAAATCCCTCAAAATAAAGCTGCCTCTGGAGAGAGGCAGTGAGAAACGTAACCGAAAGATGCCTCTTCTGACACCACCTAGAAACCATTTCTCACCTACTGCGTACGCCACTTGCAGTTTGGGGTTTTTATTTAGTTTCTGGTTGATCCTCTTGGTTGAGGTGTCACCATGTGGTTAATGGGAGAAATATTAATTCAAGCTGTGCAGTAGTTCGGTAGTAGCATCATCTCGTGTCAGTGTCCTTTCCCTCCTCTGCAGCAGCAGTAACACCGGAAGATCCTTTGCTAAAGACTGGGATGCTGCTCAAAGAGGCTGGCTCAGGAGCTACTCTGCCACCACATTTGTCTTGGAGGTGACCTCCAGAGCTGCTTTTGGGACATACCCGTAGTCCTGTTATCTGGACAGATGTGCTTGGGTTGCTCAGAATGGCTCTGAGGATGGATGGAGAAAGAGAGGGAGGGGTTCCTGGCTAGGGTTTGAGGAGGCGGGGAGCGACACCAGAGGAGGAAATGAAAGGAGGTGGCTGAACGCCCAGGAGGATCCAGCTGGTGCTACACTGCAGGGCCATGACCCAGCCCCAAGCCTGTGAGTAGTTGTTCTGGCTCTTTGCTGCCCTGGTTCTGAGTGGTGGTGGGAGACCCTTCCCTTGCTGATGGTGCTAGAGGAGCGACTGGGTGTTTGGGAGAGGGTGAAAGCTTGCTTTCTTGCTGGGCTTGTTGCACATCCCAGGTTTAGATGGTGATGCTGAGAACTGTGGAGTCAGTCCTGAGCGGAGTGTCTTACGCAAGGGGATGCTGTGCCCAGTGGCCTCTGGTGAGGAAGTGAAACGGAGAGGAAAGCAAATCTGACCATGTTTTGTTCAACTGTTGTATGATCCTCATCCCACCCCCCAGCTGCCCCACCCCCAGTGCTCTTTCTCTCCTGCAAACCTCTCTGCTCTAAATGCCCTCCTTTTCGGTGTGTTCGTGCCCATCACTGTGTCCCCTCTTGCACACCCCACCCCGTGTGGCACCCCGCAGTCCCCGCCTTATTCCCATGCTCTCCCAGGGCTGGGAGCATCTCTGGGAATTGCAGTGTGCATCTGCAGCAGGGGGAGGATGTGAGAGAGGAAGTATCTGAACTCACTAGCCCTGGTCCCCAGTGCATCTCCCTGGCTTTGATTGAGAGCAGAGGGTGGGTCGGGTGAGTAATTTGGAGCGCAGCTCTCCTCCTGATGTCTGCTCTGCCCCACCAGCCTGCTGCTGGTTTTGGGGTAGAGGCATCTGCGGCTGGAGCTTGCACCATGTTTTAATGAGGGCAAAGCTGCTAGCATCATGTTTGGGGTACAGGTCAACATCTGGTGGGCATCGTTTCATCCTGTGTCTTCAGGCCCAGACAAGGTCTTTGTGCCTTGGCTTTGGATCCTCTCCTGAGAGGATGTGCGACCAGCTCAAGCTGCAGCTGTCGTCATGCTGTTGAACCAGCTCCCGTGTTTCACCGCTGGTTTCTCCTTGCTGGCTGAAACTATCCCACAGTTGTGCAGAGCTCAAGGGGGAAAGAAGTGGTTTGCCACCCACAGGGTGAAAGTCTCTCTTAACCACCTTCCCTGTTTTATGCATCAAGGTCAGGAGCAGGAGGATGGATTGCGTGAGGTGACTCTTGCTACCCAAAGGCTGCGCGTGCTGCCCCTGGCAGTCCTGAGCAACCCCGCGCTGGAGACCCTTGACCTCGACAGGAACAAGCTCAGGGCCATCACCGGCATTTCTAAACTTTGCAACCTGAAGAAGCTGATACTGTCTAAGAACGAGATTGTGGACTTTCCCGGTGAAATCCGGAGCCTGGTCTGTCTGGAGAAACTTGAACTGAACCAGAACCAAATCCGGGTCATCCCAGAGGGAGTTTTTGCTCACCTCCCCAGGCTAAAGCACTTGCGGCTGAACAACAACCGTCTCAGTGCCCTCCCCAGGGACCTGGCAGCTTGCCAAGGCAGCCTCCAGTACCTCAACATCTCCCACAACCTGTTTCGGACCTTCCCCCTGCCCGTCCTGCAGCTGGCACACTTACAGGAGCTCCACGTGCAGAATAACGCCCTTCGCCAGCTCCCCAAGGACCTCTTCCAGGGGCGATCCCTGAAAACATTCAAGGCCAACGGGAACCCCCTCCGGGAGCCCCCCAGTGAAGTGTGTGCTGGTGGCATCCAGCAGATCCAGAACTACTTCAACCAGCTTCAACACAGTTTAGGGCAGGAGGACAGGAGGGTCAAGACCATGTTCCTGGGAGCCTCCCTGGCAGGGAAGTCCACCATCTGCAAAAGTCTGAAGCAAGGGCAAGCCAATCTGGTGCCCAAGGAAGAGCGGACAGTTGGGATAGAAATCAGTGAGTTCCAGATTGAGGACTTCACCTTTCTCTTCTGGGACTTTGCCGGCCAGCTGGAATACTACATGACTCACCACGTGTTCATCACCCCACAGGCGCTTGTCATCCTTGTCATCAATCTCCACATGTAAGTGCTGAGCTGGTTTTGAATTCAAAGTTGAGTGGGAGAAGAAAAAAGGTGCTTTAGAAGCTTCCCCCTGTGAGGGTTCACACCATTTCCATTGGACCTTTATGCCTCCTCTTTTTAGCTGCTGGAGCAGCTACCTCTCCCTCTCCTTGTAGACCACTCTTTTAAATTAAACCACTAGATCTGTCATCACTTGACCAAAGTCCTCTGTTTTGAGAGGTTAGATGACCATTAACTCCTTATGTGACAATTGATCCCTGTCTAAGCAGCTTTGCTTTCTGCCTTGGAAATTCCTCTATGAGCCCTCCTGTACCCTCTGGTGCTCCTTGAACATGGAGGGAGCATCAGGCTTGGGCTTCATGGTACAGAGAGTCACTCCCATCCATGGTAGGGACAGACTCTGCTACACCCCATAGCTTTAACTGGCTTAGCCTAAGGATGGGAAACTTAAGGATGAGCTTGGATACAGCCCACGACAGCTTAGGAGGTCTGAGCTCTTCTCCAGTAAGCCCCTGGGACAGCACAGGGTACATGGTCAGGCCTGTGCTGGTGGAAGTTGGCTGGAAATTCAGAGAGCCAGATATTAATTTGGATTTTTCTTTCCCTCCCTCCTCAGGTACCAAACTAATGACAGGACTTTCAAGGAGCTTGTTGGTTTCTGGATCAACAACCTGTCCATGAGAGTCCCAAACTCAGTGGTGCTTCCTGTGGGAACCCATGTGGACTGCTGTCGGGAGGAGGAGGTGGAAGAGAAGACTCAGGACATCATGGCCAAGATCATGGCTATGCTGGCAGAGAGAAAAAGCAATGTCGCTCACTTCATTGACAACCTGGAGAGCAGTGAGGAGCCTGAGTTTTATGTGGACCAGTGGGAGAGGCTGAAGGAGATGGAGAGCTGCACGTTAACTGTAGGGCTGAGATTATCACTGTTCCTTGCTGTCTGTGGCCACTGGTATCTCTGACAACCCAGTGTCTTACTGATGATGGTGACCTGGTGCTAATGCACCAGGCTCTCCCTAGAGCAGAGTGGATGTGGTAACCCCTGGCTGTGACCTGATGGGTTCTTCTCCCTGTGTGGTGATGGGCCACTCCTGTGGCTTGTAGCAAGTTCCTGGGGCAGGGGGAGGCACTGTGAGGGATTATTTACCATCCCCATGCGATTTTCCAGGAGCAGCTGAAGTGTGATGGTGTGGAGGAAGAGTACTCTGAAGCCAAGCCAGCGGTGTGTCGCATCCTTGGTGACCTCCTTGGCATTAGGACCCTCCTTTGCCTCACAGGCTAGAAGACTCTCTGGATGTGCGTTTAGCAGGTGTGTGCTTTCTGTCTTCCAGATTTTAAACTTAGTTCCTGTCAACTGCACAGATGACCGTGATATCAGAAAGCTCGAGGCCACTATTCTGGAGCACGTGAAGAACGAGGAGCTCTTCCCCGAGGTCATCAGGGTGCTGCCGCCTGTCTACAGGCAGGTGGAAGCTGCCATTGTAGATATTGCACAGAGTGAGGAGATGGCAGACCATGGTGAGTGGTTCATCACCCCCTCTCCGCTGCACCTTCCTGGCAGGACCTGGGACAGGCTTTCTGGTGCTTGCTGTCCATTCTGGCCTGTTCACGTGGTGACGGGGGGTAGCTGCTGAAGACCCAGCAGTGTTATTGCTGGAGTTAAATTGGTACTACCCAGCTCTGCCACCGCATCTGCCCCTGAGGCAGGTGCCTAGGGACAAGCACAGGAAAGGGCCAAGCGTGTCCTCACCAGCCAGCTCCACCAACCTGAGGTACCTCCACATCATCTGGTTTGTTCCTCCCTGGTAACGTCACTCTCTCTCCCCTTTGGCCTTTAGAAGATAGTAGGACACCTGAGAATGGGCAAAGCATTTTGGGCCACAGCCACCAAGCATTGTGCTTCCCCAGGGACAGAAACTGGAGCACTGTGCTTCCCCAGCTGCTTCCCCAGGGACAGCATGGGTGACATTGGGTGCTGCTGGTATTTGTTGGCTCTCTAAAGCATCTACCTTGGGATGCTGGTGTCCAAGAGATGCATGCTGAACTCTTACATCTCCCTTTAGGCATGATGGACCTCCAGTATCTGCTCAGCAAACTCTCCCAGTGTGAGCACCTTGCCACCTTGGACAGAGAGCTTCTCCAGGACATCTTGCGGTACCTCCACCGCATTGGGCTGGTTGTGTGGTATGAGGAAATCAAGCACCTGGAAAGCACTGTTTTTCTCCAGCCTACCTTCCTAATAACCATGTTCAAGGTGAGTGTGAAGATCAGGACTGTCTTCTCCATAAGGCCCAAGCTCTGAAGCTTTGCTGAACACTCATTGCCATCTTTTCACTCCTTTTCCCATCCAGCTCCTTGTGAGGTACCATCTAGTCCAGCAGCTTGAGAACATCTCTGTGGACACACTGATTGGGGAACATGCAACCATCAGAGACAGGTCCAACTGGGTGTGGACCTTCAAGTCTAAGGCGATGCTGTGCCACCGGGCCGTGCGTGCCTTGGTCAAGCACCAGCTCTGTTTGGAAGGGATGCAGGATATCTTTGAGGAAATCATGGGGCACGGGCCTCACAGAGGGAAAGGGAAGCTCTTCAGCCTCCTGAAGCACTTTGAGCTCTGCCTGGAGGTGAGGCATGCCGAAGCGCTCAACCCACAGGCCAGCGAGTTTGTGCCCGGGAAGCGGTGGGAGACAACACGGGGCCACGGTGAGAGCTGGTACTTGTTCCCAACCTATCTGAACCAGACAGAAGAGGTCTCTGAGGTGTGGGGAGGAGATCACCCCGAAGACCTCCACATCCGTGCCTACTTCTCACCTGAAATACCTGAGGGTTTCTTCCAGAGGTAAGCAAAGGTTTCCAGACCTCAATGAGATTGCACAGTTCAGGGTTTGCTTGTCGTGATGCCAGTATGACTGTCAGCAAGGCCTTGGCTGTTGAGACCACATCAACTGAGGCATGAGGCCAGGACTCAGGAGACCAGGGTGCCTTCCCAGCTCTGCCACAGATGTGTGGAGCCCTGGATGGACTGTTTCAATGTTTGCTACCTGGATGTGAGCAAGGGTGGCACTCCTGGTTCACTTCCTCCGGCATGTTTTTTGGGTAGTTTTTGGGCTTGCCCATCCAAGCAGTCAGAAGTCTCCCAGTCCCACCTGAGGATGGTCCAGCTTTTATGGCTGTTGGGATTGTTCCAGTTTCTGGAAGGTCTCCTGTCCTTCTGGGGTTTTTGACTCAAGTCCAGAGTTTTATCTGACAGCCAAGTTTGGAAGCAGTTCTTGGCTTAAGAGACTGCTCCTGCTGTTTGAGCTTTCAGTAGCGCAGGGTCTTCGATTGGTGTCTGTCTTGGTTTCTGCTGAAATGGAGTTCCTGTTTCTCGAGTCCACCTGGTGCTGTGCTTTCTCCCAGCGCTAGAGATGAGCGGGGAGGAGGGTGGTGAAAGCCACAGGAAATGTTCTTGCAGGTTCCTGGTGAAAGCTTGCTCCTTCTACTCCACGCATTGGGTGGCCAAGGAGACCTGCCTGCTCGTGTACAACGGTAAACCTTTGCTGATCAAAGAGAATAACCAGAGGGCCTACAGCTACCTGGAGCTCCGGGGCAGAAAGCCAGCAGGAAGGACAGGTAAGGATCCCTGATTCTTATTTCATTACTCCCAACCCCCTGTCTCTGCTTAGCCCCCTCCTGCCACCTCGACCCCTCTGGGCTGTGAATCCCAGAAGTCTCTGCCTCATGTCCTAGTCTGGCCAGGGTCCACCAGCAGTTCCATTTCCCCTCTCTCCATGCCAGCTGGTCAGGATCCCTCTCAAGGTATCATGTGAAAGTGGAATACAGAGTTTTCAGTTTTCTCATGGAGCAGTTGGGTCATTCTTGGCAGCAGAGTACAGACTCAAGTTGTGTCTCCAAGGGATAAGCAAAAGGGCCATCCAAGCTGGGGACCTTTTCCAATTTATTTTTAAATGGCCTTTGAAGGCTAGTGGGCCTTGGTTAACTTGAGACTCTGAGCTGGTCCAACCATTCTGGCTGTGGCCGGGGGTGGGGGTGGGGTTGGAAGTGATGTATGCATCACCACAGTACCTCCTGGGCTGCCACAGCTGGGTGGCTGAGTAAGCAAGGTGTTCTCCTTTTGCCTGGAAGGTTTCCAGTTTGCCTGGGACTTCCTCATGGCAGCTGTGCTCATCATCCAGAAGCTTGCCAAAGCGTGGCCAGGGCTGCACGTGTGTGTGAAGAGCCCCTGCCGAACGGCCGGCTGTCCTGCGGAGCTCGTCTGGCCGGACATGGATGGCACGAATGCAGTGTACGTATGTGCTGTGCCCCTCCAAGCTGAGGGCTGGAGCTGGATGGTTGCTACTGCAGTGCTGGTGGGGTTGGTCAGCTTCTAAAAGCCACATGGAATTAGTTGCAAAACTCACCGGGCACTACGTTGCCCTGTGTTGTCCTGACCACCGCAGCCCACATCCCATGCGGTGGTAGCATCCACTCACGTGGGCAGTTCGAGCCTGGAAAGGCAGATGAAACAGTTGAGGCTCTGGGGCCACTCTGGCCAGGTGCTTGCATGTCCCCCATTTCATGAAGAGCTAAAGGAGCTCAGATGCCTGGGAAGGTGGCAGCTGTCCCACTGACAGCAGGACCTCAGGGCAGGGTGGAAAGACTTCCATCACTCCGGCTTGGTCTTCTAAGGGCAGTGCTGAAGGCAGCTCCTTCTTTCTCCTCCGCAGGACAAAGGAAGATGTTAAAACCTGTGGGACATGTGGGCACCGTTTTGGCACAGAGCTGCTCCTGCCCAAAGGTGAGCCATACGGTCCTGGATTTGTGCCACAACAATGCTCGGGAGGGAAGAGGGATGAGGGTCTTACAGACCTGAGGTGCTGATGGTGCTCTCCCACCACCCCCACAGTGCCCAGGCAGCTGGAGGAGCAACCCGTGCAGCCTTCTGCTCACTATTATGTGACCAGCTATGGGACCACCACCTTTGGGTCCAGCAGTATCCACGTCAACCGACAGGTAAGGCAGCTTCCACCTTCCCTTGCCCAAGGTTCAACACGGATGGCCAGGCTCATCCTTCCCCCTTGCCCCTGAAATGAGGGGGTGCAGCTGCTTCCAGCTTGGGGAGGGGACACCCCACGTTCAGGCAACACTCTCGTTACCATGCTCGTCCCCAAGATGCCATCACCCCTGTGCCTCAGAGCTGAGCTCTGGGTGCTTCGTGGGGTAGTAACTGCCTTACTTTTCCAGAACATCTCAAGCGAGTGACCGTGGGCCAGCAGCGAGGTGCCCGGAGGAGGAGGAGGAGTTATTTTTGTTTAGCCAAAGCCACGCTGTCCTCAGCACGCTCTGCTCTGCTCAGAGCCCCTTCGCTGCCTTGATGCATGGAAATAAAGGCATCGATCAGCTCACCCCTGCGGGCATTCACCTCGTTTGAGCAATGTGAGGGGGAGGAGGTGCCACTGCCGTGCCCCCGCATGGCCCTGCTGCCAGCTGGGGCATTCTGAGGGCAGGCTGGCTGCAGGACCACCCTCCCCACCCCCACCATGGTTCTAGGGGACGAGGGGCTGCGTGTGAGGGTCTCAAGCTGATAGTGGGGACAGCCAGTCCAGGCAACACCAGCAAGCAGGAAGCACCTTTCTATACAGATACATATATTTAAACTTTTAAAACTTAAGAAATCTGTAAATGCTGACGCTCCACAGCAACATGTTAGCAGCTGATGGGAGGGGAACAGCAACGCATCGGCTCCAGGACCGGCTGGGGAAGCTGCCCTTGGGGTGGGGGCAGCAGAGGCGGAAAAGTCCCCACCACAGGCATCCCACCATGGTGCTCCTTGGGGGAGACACCAGTGTGGATGGCACCCAATGCCCACCAATCCCCCTCCAGCTGGCACCTGTCCCAAGGTCCATGGGGAGCAAGGCAGGCGCGGGTCAGTCCACCTGCATGTTATACTGCTCGATGAGCTCAAAGAGGCTGAAGGAGTCGGAGAGCTGGAGGCTGACTGTGCCGCTGTCAAGGGAGGAGACTCCTTCCCGCAGCACCTGCTCGTACCAGTATTCGCAGAACTTGGGCACCAGCTGCAGCAGCAAACCATGGGGGTTAGGGGCAGCTGCACAACACAGCTGCAATGCCCTGCATGGCCCTGTCCTCCTGGAGCAGAGGACGGAGCTGTGCGGGGCACCATCTATCTCCCCCCCTCCCTGAAGGTCCCCATCCCCGCAGAGCTGCCTCCCTCCACAANTGCACCTGCAACCCGTATTTCCCCTAATCCCCAGGGGTTCCCCTCCCTGAATGCCCAGACTCCGCTGTCCCCAAGCACCCTGCGGATCTTGCTCCTTGGGCACCCAGCCCCCCCTCAGCTCCCATCACCCCCAGTCTCCAAGGGTCCGACTCCCCCTCACTCAGTTTCCCCATCTCTCCCAGTTCACAAGGTATCTCCTCCTTGGGTAGCCAGACCCCCCATCTCCCTGGACTTCACCCCCTCTTTGGACACCCAGAGCCATATCTCCTCTGGACCCAGGGGTCTTCCTCCTCCTCAGGCACCCAGACCCCCATTTTCTTTGGCCCCCAAGTCTCCCCCTCCCTGGGCAGCAGTGGGGCAATGGTGGGTGTTGGCCCTCGCACCTTGACCAGGATGAGCTTGGACTCCTTGGGTTTGTGGCTGGAGAAGGACTGCCCAAAGCAGAGGTAGATGGTGAAGTCAGGAGACTGCTGCCTTTGGACATTGCGAAAGTCCCTCAGCTCTGCAAGGGGACATGGCTCAGTTTTGGAGTGAGCCTGGGCAAGAGAGGAGCTGGGAGGGTTTTGATGCTTGTGGCATCCTGGACCTGGCTGCCATGAGCCTCAAAGCCAGGACAGACAGACAGGGCCCCCCCCCCGACCCTCCCCCGTGCTCACCTGTGCAAAACTCGCTGAAGTCAAAGATGAGGGTTTCCTGGTCCCGGCAGAGCAGGTTGGACGGGGGAGCCCTGACGCCCTCGAGCTGCTTGGACAGGGCCCAGAAGACCTTGCACTTCTTCAGGCGGGTGGCAAACAGCTTGAAGGCACGTGTCTCCAGCTGCAGCCCCGCGCTGTTCAGCAGCTCCTCAGTGTAACGCCGCTGCTTGCAGTCAGCCAGCTCGGCGGGGCTGGGGAAGCGCACCAGCTGCCCGGGCCACAGGGCCAGTGCCGGGTCTGAGGAATGGTATGCCAGCAGCCACGGGTTGCTCCTCACCTCCTCCTGATGGAAGAGCTTCCCCCGGTAGTAGATGCTGACATCCAGCACTTGGATGGGGCCACCTGCAGCGGGCAGTCATCAGCAGCTGCATCCCACAAACCCAAATGATCCCCCCTCTCCAAAATGCCCTCCCTACCAAGCACTAACAGCTATTAAGAATTATATTTATTAATAATTATTTACAGCTATTTGTAATTGCTAACCCTCACCTGCGGTCTCCTCTGGCAGCAGTGGTGGTGGCATGGGGCTGGCAGCAGGGACAAAGAGCATTGCCTCTCCTGGGGATGGCACGGGGGCCAGGACCTCCGATGGGGTGCAGGACAGTGGCACAGCCCCTGCTGCAGGGGACAGGCAGCATCGGCACCATGCCTCGGGGCGCAGTGGGATGGGAGGTTGCTTTGGCATTGGGCAACCTGGCCTCTTCCCATCCCTTTACTCCATTCCCATGTCCGGGGCTGGATCCTGACCTACAGCACCCACCTTGGTCCCCCAGCAGCACGGTGTCCAGGGGCTGATAGGCACCGAAAGGGGGCTGCTCCACTGCAGACACCCTTTGCTGAAGATCCAGCATGGGGAGACAGGTGTTTTGGCTGTCATCTGTGTGAGGCTGGAGCAGGGCATCCTGGTGGGGGGCATTCCCTGCANTGTTACCCACCCTGCACCCCACAGGCAGGGCTGGTCTCACCTGGAGGCACCCAGGATGAAGTGGAGATGTCAAGGTCACGGGGGGAGATGTCGCAATGCTGCAGCACCCACTGCAGCTCCTCCACGCCCTCCAGTATTGGGGGCTGTGTGGGGTTGGTCCTATCTGAGGAAAGGGGGAAAAGCAGGTGGGAGATCATATAGCCCCACCCCAGCTGAACCTACTGGGATGCCATCCAAAAAAACTTGGGGGACGAGTGCCTACCTTGGGGGATGAGTTCTGGGGCCACATCTTGAGGGCCAAGCTCCAGCTGCAAAGGGAAGCGGAATGTCGCCGTGGATAGGGGACACCCAGCCTTTCCCTGCTCCACGTTTCAGGCAGGTGCTGGGCTCCAGCTCAGGAGCTCCCAAAGGACATGGGAGTGTAACACCTGAGCAGCAGCAGTGGGGAAAGCCCCCAAGAGCCCACCATGCCCACTCTGTTACCTGCAGCTGCTGGTGCACTGACTGCTGGTCCACTACAGGGTCAGGGCTGCCAAAAGCTCTTTCCTCCCCTTGATGGAGGGCTGGAAGAGCGACATAAATGGGGCACCCTGAGATCACCTGCCCCATCACCACCCCCATCACAGCCCCACCCCTCCCCACGGGGCCAGGCTCACCTGAGACAATGGCAAAAACCTTGTGCGGGTCATCACCACACTTCGAGTGGTCCTCCAGCTCCAAAAACATGTGGGTGCTCCTCAGGGCACAGCGGAAATTGGTCTTCCACTTGGCTGGGTCCTCAGTGTGCCCTTCATACCGCCCGCTCACTTCTGCCCAGGCCTGGGCGGGGGTGTAAGGGTGGGATGAGCAAGGGGACCCCGGCTCCATGAGCACGGAGGTTTCAGGGATGCCTGGTCTCACCGCCACTCCCGCACTCCCACGTCCGACTCACCTCACTCCTGGTCAATCAGCTCCCACCCACCTAGAAGACCTGAAGGTTGCTGCTGGTGACCCCCATCCCACCCAC
>VZTU01028837.1:7951-44043 GCA_013400835.1 Zapornia atra | reverse complement strand
CGCTGCTGGTGACATCTTTCCTAGCTTTGTGCTTCCAGGGTAGGCGGAAGGCTTTGCGGGACGGGTCGGTCCAGCACAGCCCCCGGTAGTTCCCGCTGCTGATGGCGCTCAGCAGCCAGGGCACGAACCGCAGCCTCTGCGTCGTCCTGCGGGCGCGGGGCCGTCACCGGGTGCGGGGGGGACCGGGGCCACCCGGGGACGGCGGCGCGGGGGGTGCGGGGGGGACGCTTACCCCTCGCGCTGCGGCGCTGCCATGGCGCCGCGGTGTCCCCGGCGACCTCGTCTCGGAGCGCGGCCGCCTCCCGCCCGGCCCTTTATCCGCTGCCCCCGCCCGGCTTCCTGGAAATCATGTGACGCTTCCGAAAGTGAAAGTGGCTCCGGTGCCACCCCCGCCTTGGGGAAGGGGGGTGTGTGTCGCACGCACCGGGCCCCGCCGGGTCCCGCGGCTGAGCCCCGCACGGAGGATGCTCGGGGCCCGGCCTGGCTCAGCCCACCGGGGGCTCCCCAAAGTACCCAGAACTACAGGGAATAGCCCCGATTTCAACCCCTCCTTGCACCGGCGCGGGACACACGCTTTGGGGGGCAACGGGCAGATCAGGCCCCGGGCTGGGGGGGCCAAAACGGGACCCCAGCAGCGCCGGTGCAGCGCGGCCGCACCCTGCAATTAACCAGCGCCGGTCTGCAGGGAACAAAGGGCGCCGGGAACACCCCGAAACGCCCGGGCTGGGCCCAAAAGCAGCTGCGCCCGCGGCCACCGGGGCTTTCCAGGGTGCACCAGCGGCAGAGTCCAGGCACGAAAGGCTGGGCCTCAGGGCTGGAAACTCCCGGGGCTGCTTGTTTTGTCTATTCTAATCCTTCTTTCATGCTGCCCTGGCTTCCAGCTACCTGCACACCGTGAAAGCAGAACCCAGGAGGGCGCTGGGCACCGGCCCCCCTTGACACACGCAAGAGAGGGATTTCAGGCGCTCCCTTTTCCAGCAGCTCCCTTTTCCAGGAAAGCATTCTCAGGGCCTGGTGCTGCTCCAGTCGTGCAGGTTGGACACGCAGAGAGGCAGGTGTCAAAGCACCTGGCTGCAGCAGGAGTGGGGCCAGGAGCTGCTGGGTTCCTCTGCCCCACAGCGGCCTCGGTGGCACCTGAGGACTGCTCGGGATGCTACACGGTGCTGCTGTCCAGCGTGGTAGCAAAAGAAGGGAGGAAAATCAACAGCAGGGCTGTGCAGCAGCCCTGTGTGTTTCAGGGTTTGCACCATCCTTGCAAAGGAGTGAAGCCCAAGGGGGCTCCCACTAGCCATACTGGGCCCCAAACATTGGGGCAGGCAGATGTAGGAGCAGGGGCCCAGAAAGGGGAAGCAGCTCCCAGCTGGGGCTGCAGCTGATTTCCAGTAACGTGCTGTCTGGGCACAGCCACCCATGATAAAAGGGGTCAGCCTGGGTCCTGTACCCCTTCAGTGCACTCCTTTGATGAGAGGGAAAGTAGGGAATAGCCGCGCTGGCGGCCAGGCCAGGTCCTGCACAGCCCTGCGCTCAGCCTCACTGCGCTTCCTTGAGCCCCTTGAGCTCTGCGGGGAGCAGTAAAACAAACCAAACCCAGCCCAGACTTGCAGGAGTTCTACACATTTATTAGCCCAGGACTAGAGCAGTCGTGGGCCTGGGGCCAGGTCCTCTCTCCCTCTGCACTGTGTGCTGTCAAGGAAATTTCCCTTCCTTCCCAGGAACTTCTCCCTCCTGTCTACTATGAGCTCCTGCCTGGTTTTCCAGGACATAGCCCTTTGGTTTTCAGGAAATTTCCCCTTCCTACCTGGGAATTTGCCCTATCACTTGCCCAGAAACATCCCTGTAGCATTGCAGGATATTTCCCTCCCCTTGTGTTCCAGGAAACGCATGGGAAATTGCCTTGTTTCTTTCTACAATCCTCCATTGCTTTACAGGAATGTTCTCTCTGGTTAGAGGGCTGCTGCTGCTTTCTCCGAAGTTGTGCCATGCAAATTTCTTGCTTCCCAAGCAGGAATAATTTGCAAAGAAATCTTATTCTTTCTGTTGGGGAGATCTCCCTTCCAAGGCCCAGCATTCCTCCAACGCTTTAGGAAATACTTTCTTAAGAAACGTCACTTCTAGGTTTCAGAATTTCCCTGCTATTTGAGGAAGTTTCCTCCTTGTTTTCCTCCTTCAATTTCTAGGCTATCCCTCGCTGTGGCCTTCTTGGAAGTTTCTCTCACTGCTTTCTACACGTTTCCAGAATACATCCCTTTTTTCTTCTTACTGACCCAGGGTGCTAAGAGTTTAAAATAGAATTCCTATTTGTTTTGGCCAGTAGCACCCTGCCTGCCTGGGGGTCATGGTGATCCCCCCCTGCCCCAGCTCCCCCATCCGCCTGACTCAAGGATGATTACGTCCAAGCAGCTGAAACTCAGGGACATTTGGGTCACCAGCTCCAAGGTGGAAGAAGAAGAGCAGGAGCTTTCAGTGAGTTAGTTTTGCAAGAGGTTTTTAACAGCATGGAAAAGGACAAGGAGAACTTTCCCCGAACCTCAGCCCTTCCCTGCACCAGATTTTCCTCCAAACGTAACCCCACAATCCAAACCTCCACCTCACCCCCTCCCCATCCTCCCCACCCAGCTGCAAGTCACGCAGCTTCCCGGGGCAATCCTTGCAGGCAGAAGGGCCAGTGGGAACCCCACTACTTTGAGCAGCAAGGTGTCTTTTGGAGACCCTCCTGGTAGGTCACAAACCAGCAAGGAACAGGGCGCCTTAAAAAAAAACCAAACAAAAATCGTTCCTTTTTAATCCACCCAAGGGCAATCCAGAGCAAGAGCAGCATCACGGCACTACACACGGCACAGACAGCTATTGCAAAGACAAGCTTTGCAGGTTCCCTCCCAGGTACAAGGAGAAGTCATTAAGAAAAAAAAAAAAAGAAGAAAAATTATTCACATATGCAGAGTGACAAGTAACAAATCAGCCACAGAACAACTTCTTCCAGAAGAAAAAGGATGCACTGAGGAAAAATGCCCTCAAAAGACAGGTTCTGCAAAAACTTAACCCAGGAATCTTCAAACAGAGAGTATTTTTTTAAACATTAAAAACAGGGATTTTTTTTTTTAAATTAATTTAAATATACATTTGAAACACAAACACCAAACAAGCGCCTGGAGAGCAAAGCAAAGAGAAGATGGAATGACAAGAGAATTCGAAGAGTTTAAATTAAACACCGAAGTCGGATGGATTGCACTGGATGGAATAAATAATGGAGAAGATCACGCTGGGTTGGTAGATCTCACACTTCAGATAATTTAAAGTAGAATTACACAGCCCGAGAGTACTGAACAAGGGAGGTCTCTGACAAGCGATGTTAGCTGGGGCAGTGTCCCTTTGACAGGTGTGGGATTGGCCCCTGCCACCCAGCAACGATCACCACACCAGAAGCGAGCGAGATGATGAGGGTGTGTGATCCGGAGGAGGTGTTCCTGTCCCTGTAATCACACACAAAGAGCTCAGGGTGTGGGAACCCTCCGCCCCTCTGACACTGGCTATCTCCAAACATGCCCAACTCAAACGTCAAAGCACAAGCAGACCTTGTGTTTTCGCCCTGCAAGGCGAGCACAGCTCCCTGAAGTTGGGCACCCTGGAAGCAGAGGAAGCTCCTCTTCCAGGCACCTCGGGTCAGGCCGAGAAAAGTACAAATCAGCTAATCTACACCCCCTGCTTTATCTCCCTGGGCGTGGGCAGCCTGAAGGAATGTTAAGTGGTTTCTTCTTGTTTGGTTTTTCCTCCCCACCACCTCTGCGTTAAAGAAAAAAACAAAGCAAAACAAACAAACAAAACCTAACCCAGTAGTAATTTGATCCCAAGTTCTTTTCCCTCCCCTGCCTGTAGCCAAGCAGTGAAGCACCTTTGTACACTCTTGTGAACAGACATGTTCCCCCACAGAGCAGACATCTAATCTCTGCACCTTACCCAGATGTGCCTGCAACAACTCGGTAGGAGGGACATCCCTTTGCTTTAAAAAAATAATTAGAAATTATCCCCTTTCCCTTCCTTTGATCTCCAAGTTCATCTAAGTCCAACTTGTTTTTGAGAAAGGGAGAAGGGAAGAGGTGAACGTTTTTAGGCCAAAGAACTTGCCAGATCCAGCATCTTCCCTGCTGTGGCTCCAGAGACAATGAGAGGAGCCCCCTTTGTGCAGTGCCCCCTCTCAACCTGGGGCCAGCAAAGCCGAGGAGGGGCTAAGGGGACACAGCTGCCCTCCCAGCTCCTCCTCCGATAGCTGGCAGCTCCAGGAAGAAAGAATTTCCAGTAGACTGGGGTGGACAAGGGTTCAGGTTCTTTCTTTTCCATTCCTCTTCCTCCCTGAGGCTGGGAGGACCATTCGGGGTCTGCAAGCCCAGTCTGTGCTTACCAGTGTCCTTAAAAATTACAACTGAAAAATAACAAGGACAAAAAGGGGGGGAAGAAGAAGATATGCATAATTAGGTATTGTCCGTGGAAGGAGCGGGAGGGGCAGATTCCAGACAGACAGAAGAGGGACCCTTCTCCCTCCCCATGTTTGCTCGTCTGGAGACCATGTCCCCTCATCGTCCCTGCGCGAACCCTTTGTGCTGTTGCTCTGACATTAATCGACACGATGACGGGCACGGGGATGAATTCAGCGCTGCAGAGGGCAGGAGGGCACAGGCAGGTGTGCCAGGGCTAGGCCCGGTGCTTGGGGAGCATGTCCAGCAGGAACTCCGCGATGCCGATGAAGTAGACAACTTGTGCGATGCCGAAGAGAGGAGCGATGACCAGGGCTCGGCAATACGCCCCTTTCAGGAAGGCCATGGGCCCTTCCTTCTGCCAGATCTTCCTAGGAAGAAATGGTACGGAGAGGTAAGCATCCATCCACCCCTCTGCCATGCCAGGAGAGCCTCTGGCCAAGCCCTGGCTTTTTGCCTCCCTCCCTGCCTGCCTGCTAAGCCCAGGCAGGCACTGCCAGCTAGCACTGCCGGCACAGCAGATCACCCGCCACCCCTGTGTGCTCTGCAAACCACCACGCCAGAGCATGCCCCATCCCCGTGTCTGGCCAGGAGCAGGAGCCTCTGCTGGGTCTGGGTGCACAGCTAAGAAAGCCCCGAGCTTAAATCAAGAGTTCTCCCTGTTGACAAGTTGGGCCAACCCTACCTGCAGTATGGACACAGCCAGACGGCAGGAGACTGGCTACAACAGCAGTACAGAAGCACAGCACTCGTGTTCTGAAGCTTCCTTCTGCGTTTTGAAGCGGCCAGACCACAGTCTGGCAAAGGGTCAGAGCAGAGCCTGGCAGGGGCAGCCTGCTCAGACTGCGCCCCTGCAGCTGCTGCTCAGGGCTATCCCAGGAGGGATGCGAGCCTTCACGCTGTAGGATTTTCAGACAGCAGGGCCTTGGGAGACAAAACCAGAGCACTGCCTCTTTTTGCAATAAAACCCCAGTGTTAGTTAGGGCTGCTGGGGTTTGGAGACACATTTAAATTCACAGATTCACAGAATCATGGGGGTTGGAAGGGACCTCCAGAGATCATCGGGTCCAACCCCCCTGCCAAAGCAGGGTCCCTAGGGCATATCTCACAGGTAGGTGTCCATTCGGGTCTCAAATATCTCCAGAGGAGATTCCACATCCCCCCTGGGCAGCCTGTCCCAGTGCTCTGTCACCCTCACTGTGAAAAAGTTGGTGCGCAATTTCCTATGCTCCAGCTTGAAGCCATTGCCCCTTGTCCTGTCTCCACAGACAATGGAGAAGAGGCTGGCCATCTCCCCCTGTGTCCCACAGTTCAGTTATTTATAAACATTACAGAATCACAAGGTTGGAAAAGACCTTTAAGATCATCAAGTCCAACCAATCTCATCCTAAGCTAAACCATATCCCTAAGTACCTCATCCATCCTTTTTTTAAACACATCCAGGGATGGTGACTCAACCACCTCCCTGGGCAGCCTGTTCCAGACCCTGGCAACTCTTTCAGTGAAGAATTTTTTCCTAACATATCTGAACATTAATCAGATCCCCTCTCAGTCTTCTTTTCTCAAGGCTGAACAGCCCCAGTTCACTCAGCCTTTCCTTGTTGATGCTCCAGGCAAGTATCAATGCTATATTTACTCTGCTCAAAATGGGAGAACTTCTCTTTTGCATACATATATACATGAACAGTAAATCCATAAAGATAGATAAATAAAAGCACAGGTTCATAGGGAACCTGAAACAGAAGCTGCTAGTTGGGTCGGCAAGCTGCACCACCTGCCTGGTGGGCAGCAGAAGCAGATGCCATACATGTGATGCGGTGGCCTGCTTCACAAGGAGCCTTACTTGGTGCAGTCCAGGATTCCTGAGTAGGTGTCCTCGTTCACTCCTCTCTGCAAGGACTGCAGCCTTGTTTTGATCACTGGGGAGAAAGGGAGAGAGGTGGCGGTGAGCACTGGGATTGCAGCATGCTCTTTGGCAGTAAGAGCCCCCCTGAGAGTACGTCTTAGAAACACGGTCAAAACGAGATCACCAAGAACACAGACCATTTTCACAGCCTTAACAGCAAAACAAGGGAAACAAACCCATCCTTTTGGAAATGGGTCAAAGAAAAAACACAGCCACCCAAAACCAACCCCTTCCCCTCACTGTGACCAAGGTTTCCAAAGCTGATTTAAGCTCTAAACAGTTCAAAATTCAGGTGTGTCTCTGCAAATCAGGAAATGATTTTCAAATACTTCCTCCAGAAAGAGAGGAGCATTTGAAATACACAATGCTGCTCTGACATTTCTTCATACCTTGGAGCAAGTGCTATGCTGTGGGGAGAGGAATTGCTTTACAGTGCTTTTCACAGCAGAGAAACCAAGGTGGTACTTAAGGCAGATGCTGTAGAGCAGGACAAAAGGCCACAGATCTGAGGTTCCCCTGGCTGTCCATGACCATGCACATGTAAATGGTTTACCTACTATCACTCCACAAGGAAACGTGCCTTTTCAGGGGGATGTTCTCAGCCATTGCTACAAACAACACCCTCTTCCTGATTTACCTAGAGAGTATTGCAAACCTCTGTATAAGCTCTGGCCAAAAATACAGCTCAGCTGAAAGAAACATCATCTGAGCTGGAGGCAGCTCAGAGAGCAGAGCTCCCCTCCTCTGCGCTCATGCTGCAAAGAGGCTGGTACGCTCACTCTCCTCTTCACCCAGCCCACTTGAGGGCTTCTGACTCCTGTCACTTGGCACCAAGCCACCAGCAAAGACTCCTTGGGACTCACCATCACAAGGATTGACAGCCACTGCAGCTGTACTGCCAGCCACACATCCGGAGAGGAAGGACACGTAGAAAGGAGCCTTGACATTGGGGTCTTTCTGGCCCAGCTTGTTTAGGTTTGCAAACAGTGGGAAGTAAACAATGGAGAACGGGACGTCCCTGTGGTGGGTAGGGAGGGAGAGAGGGAGGAAGGAGGAGAAAGGAGAACAGGATGAGCAAAGTCAGAAAAGGACACAACAAACTGAGCATCAAAGAAAGTGCTGTAAGCATCACATGCGGGCACCACAGCTGTTCAACACAGACGTTCAGCTCCTGTCTGCATTGCAGTTGCAGAGCTGGAACATCTGCAGGGGCAAAACTGGCTGCACAAAGGACAACAGTCCCACAGGAGACATGCAGCCTTGCAGAGTCAACAGCCACCCCCTGATTTTTCAGCACTCCAGCCAAAGACCCCAGGACATTAAGAGGTCAACCATTTTGTCCATTTTTGTTAATTACAAGAGGTTTGCATCCTGCTCCCCATCCCACCGGACACTTCCCTGACCTTCCCTTCTTTAATGGTCAAAACGGGTGCATTGAAAGCAAGCCCTATCCAGCCCACACCCCCTGAAGCCAACAGCCCCTTTGCAGGCTCATCCCCGGACGGCTGGTGCTTTAGATGGGAATGCTGGTGCCACCCTACCTTAGCAGCGTGGCTCCCAGGCCCTTGTAGAGTCCCGCGATGCCTTTGCTCCGCAGCAGCTCCCTGGTTATCTGTGTGGCTGTGGTTCGCGCCTCCACCGCCGGCTCTGCCGCCCCCGCAGCAGAGGAGAGCTGGGCCTGCGCTGCCATCAGCTTCTTCTGCGCCGCTGGGGAGAGGCAGAGAGCGCAGGGGTCTGCGGGACGCTCGGTAGCAGCCTCGTGCTGCCCAGTGCGATGGCACAGGGAGGACGAGGCACATCTCTGGGTACACCCAAACAGGCAGACTGAGGCCAGCCAGGTGCCCTGCAAGCTTCTGCTTACAGGCTGACAGAGAGGGGCAGACTGAGACAAGCCAACTTGTCTCAGTCTAGGAGCTGGCTGCTGGACACAACACCGTCCACTGCATTCTCCTACTGACTAGTTTTACTTGAGCAGGAACAGCCTGCCACGCACAAGCTCCATCCACGGTGTGAAGAAAAGGAGCTGCATGAGCAGGCAGATGACAGTACCTGCTTCCAGTTGCAGCCCCGAGTCCCTAGTAGGGAAAACTAAAGCTATGTATAAATGAGAGAGGTTCAGCAGTTCTGTTCTTTGCTTCCTTCCCCAGCCACACTTATACGTGGGAACTGGTTTCTTCCTTTTCAAACTGATGCATTTCTACTCTTGGCCAGAAGATGGAGAGCGCATCAACCTGTAGGCTGCCACTGGACACCACAGGTCTCTTACACAGAGGGAACAGGCTGTTGGCAGCAGTAAAAACCTCTGTTGAACCCTCAAACCGTGGCTTAATTCCTTCAAATGTTTTGAAATAATACACACAAAGAGGATAAGGTCTGCATTAAAAACAGCAAAGAGAGAAAAGAAGCTGCAAATCTGCGATTATTCATTGAGGAATGCCACATCACAGGAGAGATTAAAGGACAAATTGGCCCATTTTCCACAAAGGGCCACAAACACGGTATCAACAGTGTGATGCAGGGCTCCTAGGGGACAAGGCCATACCCCAAGCTGAGATCTGGGAGGAGTTAAGGTGATAGCAAACAGTTCTTTCACCCAGAGTCTCCTTGCCAGACTCTGGTCTCCATTCTTACCAGAAACGCCCCACAGTGTTTCAGCCCAAAGGTTCATGCACCCTCCTGCCTCCATCTGCCAGCTCCTGCCCACAGCACCGAGAGCCTGTCCCCAAACCTCTCCCAAATCCAGTGCCATGGGAGAATTTATTTACTGTTTCAGCCAAGGTAACTGCTGCTTTTGCCAGGAAGAAAAAGAAAAAATTAAAAAAAAAAACCCAACAGAGTAAGAAAGGAGACAGGTCACTTGGAAAGGGCACATACCCTTGGGAAGCTGTTAGGGAGCTGCTACAGGGGGGTAGAAGTGAATACAGACATCAGAAAACATAGAGATGGAGGAAGTGCCACAGGAAAAGCATCAGAGGATACAGGAAAAGCATCAGAGGATACTAATCCCTTCCTGAATGCACAGTAACCACCAAGTTTTAATCACTCACAAGCTGACCACATGCCATCTCTCCTGTCCCTCCGTCCACCAGCAGCATTTGCTATTTCACTTGCCAAGCCTATTGCTTTGAGCAAACCGTATCCTCGCCTTTTGTGACCACAAGGGCCTCTGCAAAGCCAGGCGAGCAAACACTGGGGGGAGCGAGCGGGTTTTCTCCTCTCACTCCCTAGCCTCTACCGGGACAGCCCGGTCCCGCCCCCCGGCCTGCTCAGCGCACAAGGAAGAGAAGCCCACATACCAATTCGCCCTGCATCCTGAAGCTGGATTTTGAGCATCTCCATGGGAGTGGTGACAATCACCTGGCAGGTACCCGCGCCGCAGCCTGCCAGCATCTCCCTCAGCAGCGTCAGCTTTTTCCTGCCCAAAGAAAAGAGAGAGTCAATCAGAGGAAGTGGCCTGGAATAACGCTGGGGGAGGAGGGTACCCGCAGGGTCCTGGGGGACACCTGACCCTGGAGGTTACAGAAGAGGCAGCCCAGGGAACCTGCTAGGCTTCAGCACAGCCCAGGTTCAGCACTTCTGCCAGCATCACCTGATGAAAAGGAAAACTTTGGTCCCAGAAACAGAACATTCAGGAAAAGCCATAAGCCCAACCAGACCAGCCCCAGACAGGAACACACGGCCCTCTCCATCTCCAGACAGAAGACTGCAGCTCTCTCCCAGCCCAGCATTACCCTCAGTCAGGGCACAGCCTTCAGAAAGGGTATCACTTCAGAGGGCAGAAGAGGACCCGAGCATTTAAGGAGGATAAGCAGCTTTCCTTCTGCCAGCCTACTCCTTTAAACACTGTCTAACATCCCCACAGACAAACAAACAAGACCACAGGGCAAGGAACAAGGAGGAAAATATTTTGGTTGTTGCTTTGGGGTTCTCCAATAAAAGCAAAATAGATAAACAGTGAACACGAGTGTTGGGGAGGCAGCTCCCCTGTGGCTAGGAGCTTCTTTACCTCACCAGCCTTTCCAAACCTGAAAAAGTAGGCTTTGCATTCAACCCGTCCTGCCTGAGGGACCAGGGATGGGATGGACCCCCAGCACTGTAGCTTGGTGTGTTCTCTGCACCAGAGGCAGGGATCATCACTGATGTGTTCTTGCAAAACACAGCATTTCATAGCTCTCTCCATCCCAAAGCCACAAAACAGCCCAGCTAAGGCTAAAAAGAGGAACTTAGAATGCAAATGCTCTGAAAGCCTCAATTTTTAGAAACCGATGAGTTTTCATCCTATTTAAAAAACCCCTCACACTTTGGCACCAGAAAACCCTGACTAAAGGGAAAAAAAAGCCTCTAGTCTGCTGTGTTCTAAAATGGGGGAGGAAGGGGGAAACAAACACATCTATAAGTCACACATCTAGAGGGAAACAGCCTCCTCTTTCTTATTTTGTAAACACAAGTACTATTTTTACTCCTCTTCAACCCTCTCCTGCAACAATACCTCATCTCTCAAGGCGAGCCTCCACACTACCACAGAAGCAGTCCCACAGTGATATGCCCTATTCCCGTGCAAAACCAAGCCCCACTCCCTCACCAGGGGGTTCATACGCGTGCACACGCAGCACAGCTGCAGCACTGCAGGCCAGCAAAGCTGCAACACCAGCCCCACAGGCACAGGAGGGAAGATGTGCTGTAATCCTGCTGGCCCACCACATCACATCCCCTCCGGGGAGAATATCCGAGCAGGGGATTAGAGGAACAGGGCCACCACGGAGATTACCAGTGACTAAATATAGAGCTCTCCTGTGAGGCTGCAGGGAAAAGCATTTCACAGTCTCCCCTTTCCAAATGCCCTCATAGATGAGAGGCTGCAAAGAACAATCCCTCCTACAGAGCTACCCACATGGGTGCCCAAGTGGGCTTTCCTGGAGCTTTCCATCAAGCTTTGCTGGAGATACGCAGGTATCAGGGTGTGCAAACCCACAGGTCCCCCCCAGCACTGATCCCTGGAGGGGGCAAGCAGCACAGCACCAGTGCAGCTGGATACAGTCAGCAACCAGGCTGTACAACCCTTAGCCCAGCTGTGGGAGGAGGCAGACCACCCACAGGACCTGGCTGCCAGTCCCCCTCTACAGTACAGCAGAGCATCTCCCTCTCTAGCAAGAGCCCTGGAGCATCCCTGGAGTACATGTCTCCTGGCTTTCATCTATGGCAACCACTTTGATACCCAGTTCAAAAGACCAGGATCATTTGCCTTGCATGTTCATCTGTGGACCATTATCCCAGCCTGGCTTGGCTGAACTCCCTGGAGCCATGCCAGTGTAACTCAGCAGAGGATTTATGTGTGTGGGCATATTTGAGAGATGTCAAACAGGTCCATCAAAGGCATGCAGAACAAGGGCTTTCAGCTTTTGGTTTGCATATCCTGGGAACTGGGAGGTGAGTCCAAGAGAAAAATACCCCAAGATAAACAAATCTTTTGCCAGGAGATTTAAAATTTGCCATGCAGGGGTCAAACTCCTTTGCAAAACTTCAGCAGCCTGCACATAAAAGGAGCTTGAAAATGGTTCATCTCTAGATGACAAAGGGGTTTAAATATTTAAGGCACCAGAGACTTTATCCTCAGAGGTTTAAAAACTGGCGTTATCTCAACTAACATCAAAAGATGCAAGACCAGCAAGGATCTGGTCCTGGAAATGCAGAAACCATCTTTTATCACAGCCAGAGGGTGTTAAATATAACACACATACAATAGCCCCACACTCTGCACGGTCAGGGATCAGGCATTCCACTTTAACTGACGTGCAATTAATTAGCGATAAATCAGCAGTGTCAGGTGTGAAGGGGAGAACATTCACACTCCATCTGAATTAGAGTTTCAAACCAGAGCTGAGAAACAAGAAGATAAAAAAGCAGAAACTAGAGGTTTATGGAGGACTTTACAAAAGCAAGACATCAGCCCAAAGTCAGGATCTCTGAAAGCATCGGTACATTCATGTCACATGAAAGCAGAGCAGAGCTTTTTTCCAAGTTTCTAAAAAAATCTTGACCAAGAGGCTGCCTTGGCCCACAGGGCACAGGAGGCACAGTGTGTGCAAAGCAACACAGCAGCTCAGCAACAGGACTAGCAGCAGCATCCCTCCTTCCTAGATCAAGAGCCTCACTTCACAGCCTGTCTAAGGGCATTCTGCAGCTCAAGGATCAACCAGTCCATGCAATGGCTACTTCAACGTGCCACAGAGATGGTCAGAGTATTTTAGGAGAGCTTGAAAGTGGAGCAGATGAAGGAAGGAGTCCTGGGAAGACATATCAGCTGGGATGGCCGTGGAGAACAAGCTCCAGTCTGCACATCTGCATGTGAGAAAAGTCCCTCGCTTGTCTCAGGATTACAGCTGGCTATTTCTCTTCTCTGAGCAAATCTACAGGGCAGGGGGACGCAGAAAGGAAGAAGACTTGCTGTCATCAGCAAAGACACAGTTAATGCAATCAGACTGATCTTCCTAGGAATCTGAGCTGCTAAGTCAGCAGCTTGCCTGCCTTTGCTCCAGAACATCAAACAAAATGAAGGTCAAGATTAAATAGGACAGGAGATGTTAGGGAGTAATACACCTTAGGGAAGAGTAGCAGGAACCTCATTCAGGGACACTGGACAGTTTCTAAGAACAAGAAATCACCTTTATAAGAAGCCATGAGACACTTTTTACTGCAGCCAAGGCAGAGCATTTAACCAAGAACCTGGAAAACTAACAACAAAACCTTGCAAACACATACCAAACACAACAGCTGTCCAGTACCCAACACTTTGGAGATAAAACACAAAACCTTGTAGGATAAAGAGACTGGGTTTTTTTGAAGCATTTAAGACCCCAATTCAAAGAGGACATCAAGAGCAGGCAATGCTTAGATCTATCACAGAGGCCTGACACACCAAGCACCCAAAAATCAACAATGTACTTTAAATGCCTGCTGGCATGCCACTGATTTACGTCACTTTCTGAGCTTCATACCCAAGTGCTTCACACTCAAATGCCCCAGCCCTAGAGACTCCTCACATCCTCTGCTCTGGACAATGAAGCTGCCACTATTCTAACAGCAGCTGTGAGATTGTGGGTGTCTCAACACATCCAGCTTTAGAAATACGGGGTGTGTGGGGGGGAAAGAAATCCCATCTGTTTCCAGCAGTCTGAAGGCTGCAAGTCTCCCCTCTCCTGTGCTCTGCCTTCCCCATCCATGTGGTTCAGCCAGAACAGTGGCACAGGAGCAAGGCCTTTGCTGTGGGTCACCTTTACTACTTCTGGGAATTGCAAAGGACCTCAGGCTAAAATCATCACAGGACAGTGTTTGGCCCTTATTGCCTTTCTCAGTCAGGGTCATGGGGTACCCTTCAGGCTTTTCAGTACCTTGGCTTTCCTCCATGGCATAGCAAAGGGGTTTTCAGCACTCACACAACTCACCCAGGATTCCCTTGTTCGCCAGTATCTGTTGGAGGGACCAGACAGCAGGGCATAAGTAATCCAGGAGGCTCCTGGAGTGTGTTGTTTGCAGCTGCTGTGTTCAAGTGATAGAGGAGCCAGTGAGAAGAGGTGCTATGCTAGACCTCATTCTCACCAATAAGGAGGGACTGGTAATGGATGTGAAGCACAAGGGCAGCCTTGGCTGCAGTGCCCATGAAACAGTGGAATTCAAGACACTTAGGGCAGCAAGGAGGGTGCACAGCAAGCTCACTGCTCTGGACTTCAGGAGCCAACTTTGGCCTCTTCAAGGAGTACAGTACCATGGGATAAAAGCCCTGGAGGGAAGAATGTCCCAAGAAAGCTGGTCAGTATTCAATTATCACCTCCTCCAAGCTCAGTTGCGAATTATCCCAACGAAGAGGAAGTCAGGCAAAAACCAGGAGGCCTGCATGGATGAACAAGGAGCTCCCTGGGCAAAGCCAAACACAAAACAGAAGCCTACAGAGGGTAGAAGCAATAGCAGGCAGCTTGTCAGGAATACAAAGAAACTGCCTGGGCTGCCAGGGCTCAGGTTAGGAAGGGTGAAGCCCTGATAGAAATAAAACTGGCCAGGGACACGAAGGGCAACAAGAAAAGCTTCTGTAAGCACATGAGCAATGAAAGGAAGACTAGAGAAAAATGTGGGCCCCTTCTAGAATGGAATGGGAGACTTGGTTACCCAGGCTATGGAGAAGACTGAGGTACTCGATAAATTTTTTGCCTCAGTCTTCACCAGCAAGTGCTCTAGGCACTGGGAGAATGAAGAACTGCCCACTGTAGGAAAAGATGAGGTTCAAGACCATCTAAGGAGCCTGAGGGTGCACATGTCCATGGGATCTCATGAGATACATCTGCAGATCCTGAGGAAACTGGCAGATGCTGTTTCTAAGACCCTCTCTGTCATATCTGAGAAGTTTTGGCAGTGCAGTGAAGTTCCTGCCGACTGGAAAAGGGGAAACATAACCCCCCTTTTTAGAAAGGGAAAAAAGGAAGACCTGGGGAACTACAGGTCAGTCAGTCTCACCTCTGTGCCCAACAAGATCATAGAGCAGATACTCCTGGAAAGTATGCTCAGGCACTTGGAAAACAAGGTGGTGACCAGTGACAGCCCACACGGCTTCACTAAGGGCAAACTGTGTCTAACAAGTTTGGTGGCCTTCTGTGATGGGGTTACAGTGTTGGTGGATAGGGGAAATGCAATTGGTGTCATCTACCTGGACTTGTGCAAAGCATTTGACACTGTCCTGGACACCATCCTTGTCTCTGCATTGGCAGGACATGGACTTGATGGATGGAACACTTGGTGGATAAGGAATTGGCTAGATGGTCACACTCAGAGGGTTATGGCCAAGGGCTCAATATCCAAGCGCAGACCAGTGACTACTGACATTCCTCAGGGGCTGCTATCTGGACCAGCACTGTTTAACATCTTTATCAGTGACACGGACAGGGGGATGAAGTGCACCCAACAACAGCAAGCTATGCTGCACAGGCAACACACTGGGGGAAAGGGATGCCATGTAGAACAACCTTGACAGGAGAGGTGAAGACATGCAAACTGCATGAAGTACAATGTGGTTGGGGCAGTCTGAAGCACAAACACAAGAGGGGCAGAGAATATAATGAGAGCAGCCCTGAGGAAAAGGACTTGGGAGTTTTGACTGACATGATGCTCAACATGACCTGGCTATCCTGGCTATGTGCCTTTGCAGCTCAGACAGCGAACCACACCCCGGGCTGCATCAAAAGAAGTGTGACTGGCAGGCAAAGGGAGGTGATTCTGCCCCTCTGCTCTATTCTCATGAGACCCCACCTGGAATACTGTGTCCAGCCCTGGATGATGCAACGTAAGGAAGACATGGGCTTGTCAAGTGGGTCCAAAGGAGGGCCACTGAGATTATCAGAGGGCTGAAGCCCCTCTTCTGTGAAGGCAGGCAGAGAGAATTGTGCCTCCCCAGAGAAGGCTCTGGGGAGACCTTATGGAAGCCTTTCAGTACCTAAGGGGGCTACAGGATAGCTGGAGAAGGACTTCTATAAGGGCATGTAGTGATTGGACAAGGGGTAATGGTTTTAAATTAAAAGAGGGTTGATTTATATATTAGATACTAAAAATAAATTCTTTACTGTGAGGGTGATGAGGCCCTAGCACAGGCTGCCCTGAGAAGCTGTGGCTGCCCCTTCCCTGGCAGTGTTCAAGGCCAGGTTGGATGGGGCTGTGGGCACCCTGGTCTAGTGGAGGGTGTGACTGTCCATGGCAAGAAGGTAAAACTAGATGAGCTTTAAGGTCCCTTCTAATTTCTGTAAGTGCCCAGAACAGCTTGGAAGGACCATCACAGTTTTGTTTCCTCATGAAAAGAGAAGCAGCAGCAGCAGGCTATCATAATGATCAAAATAGAAAGAGGCATAGAAGTGGAAATCAAGACCCCCAGCACACATCCTTCCTGCACCACAATGAGGGGAAAAGCATTGTATGGGCAGGAGTGCCCTGGTGAGTTAGTCCCAGGGTAGAGAAGGCTGCAGGAACAGGCACCTTCAGACTCAGGGAGATGGGTACACAGAAAAGTGCCCAAGGTCCTATGTCTGGTCCTGCTGCCCAATACTTTACCTCCAGAAGCATTTAAGACCACAACCAGGGAAAAGGGAGTCTAGCACAGACCTGCAGTGAGACGCTCCCAAAATACTCTTCCAACAATTGGCAGCCAGGAGCTTCCTACACCACAGGTGTTGTTTTCAGTCTGGCCTTTCAAAAACAGGCTTTATGCCACTTCTTTTCCCTAGCAGTTCAAATGCAAGTTTGTTTCAACACTAAGATTTCTTTAAAGGATTAAAAAAACCCCATAATAATGCACACTAAAAGTTCTTATGTAACTTGAGGCTATTTTGGGTCATGTTGGGTTTGCCATGCTCCCTTTAGTCCACACATACTTCTTCCACTTGGCCATGGAGGACACACTCAGTGTATTTTAATCAGCAAAGACCGACAGAACGTTCACATTTTGTCACACAAGGATCTCCAACTCGTGTGACCCATTTCAAGCAAGACAAGTGCTAGAAGCTCAGCAGCAAAGGCATTCAATGTCAAACAGGTCTAGAAGACTTTGTAGCTCTGAGTCAGAAAAGCACAAGACCATCCTTTGGGATGCTGGCCTAAGGTCACATCATACTGTGCTTGTGCAAAAAGGACTTTGGTGGAGCTAAACAAAGTTCTTGGTGGCTCACCATGACACTGAACCTAACTGCCACAAGTGCACTTTACACCACGTAACACCTTGATTGTTACAATTACATATCCAGAAATGAAGCCACACTGGCATGCCAGGGAGCTTGAATCTTCACCTTTCTAAACATGGGCTACTTTGTTGTTCGTACCTAGGCTTTGAGTAGAGCTGTGAAATAGGTGGCCTCAACCCCAGCTCCCTATGCACTAAACAAGGTCACACAACGCACCAGAACTTCCAGTTAGATCTCAGGTTCATAGCCTGTACCAGCCACAACCAATATGTGAGGCATTGTCTTTCCCATTACATCTTGGAGTGATGCTTCTAGGTAGAAACACCTTAAACCATCTATCACAGCAGTATCAAGGCTCTGGCTCTCTGGTCAACTCACACTGGATATCCTCGAGCAGAGCTGACCAGATTTCACTCATCCAAGCCCCCCATGGTGGCTGAATGAGTCACCCTGACTTCATGTGCTGCCTAGCAGTTGTCACCTAACTGTGGCCCATCCTTTCTTTTCTACAAAGGAGTTAAAAACACTTCATGTCAAGGCACAAAGGCTCCCCACTACCTGAGTGGTAACATGGTCCTGCTCCAGGTCACTGTAGTCCCAGTCCCATCAGTGCATGTGTTTTAGAACAGGGTGCCTTACTTCTAGCAAAACTATCTAGCACCTTTATTCTGAATGGAGCACAGCACATCATTTATGTCACGTGTGTATCAGACAGGAACCCAGAAGTCAATCTGGAAGAGGTATGGGTGAAGATCTCAGCTGCATCCTACTTACCCAGACACTTGCCCAAAGCCTGCCTCAGTGCTGAGAGGTGCACACACACACACACACACTCACACACACACGAAAGGCATGGTGCAGGACATCTGCTGACAGAGACGTCACGGTTTAATGGCTGAAACATCACAGCAGTGATTGCTCTCACAGAATACCAAGCATGTTGCAACACTGGTCTGATTTCTGCCACTGGCCACTCTTTCAGTGTGGTACAAGGCATAGCAGCTCAGCACCCGTTTGTCTTCCCTGTACAACCTACTAAACCCTGGCTTCATAGGTGGTGGCAAAGAGCTAGCTGTGCTCCAGTCCACTGCAGTATGCCAGGGTTTGCTGTGCTGTCTGCTGCAGCAATCAGACCCAGCACCTGGTAGAAAGGAGTAATGAGGACATCACTACCTCCCACAGTCTGAGCACAGCACAGAAGAGACACTATTTGGAGAGACAGAAAAATCACAAACAGCTGCCAGTCAGTGAGTCACACAGACGTATATTTGCTGCTACTTTAAAAGCCTCCAGAAGAAAGAAAAAAAAAAATTTAGGTACATGAAAAAGCCAGATCCTGAACCTGTGCCAGCCCACAGCCTCCAGTCAAGTTGAGAGCCACTGATCTGCAGCAGCTGAGATTAACACAGTACACCATGGGAAGTTATTGACCCAAGTAACTGTGAGAGCTCTGCACTTCCCATGAGGCACCACCCCATCACTGCTCTGGGAAGAGCTGGCATCATATATATCCCACGTAGGCTGTTGTCTAACTACTGTCACTGAGGACTGGAGACAGTGCCCTTCACTGGCTGACTCTGGAGAAAGGTCTCAGTCTGAAGGGAGACACAAAATGTTCTTCAAATTGCAAGGGAAGTTATCTTGATGAAAACAGCATCAAATATGCAGGGTCCCTCTCAGCTAGCACCTTTTACTTTCACTTAACTCAGAGGAGCCAACCCCCACTTACAAGCTAAACAGACAATTCTATCCCTTCGGCATGTATTTGCCGGTCAGCTGCTGAGCAATGCTGCAAGTGCCCTGCATCAGTTCAGATTCACCACCCCTCCAAAACTATTTTCATGTTACAAAAGGACAAGAGTGATGCTAAGTTTGGGGTCTACAGAACTTGACATCTGTTCAAGCCAAAGAGCATAACAGCATCCAATAGGATGCTGAGGACAGGGGTCCTCCCAGCACCTGTTTTGAGCAGCTATCAGTGCCATTGGGTTCCTCTCCAATGTTTTGCCTACAAATTCTGGATCT
Organism: Zapornia atra; assembly: GCA_013400835.1. Lineage (NCBI taxonomy): Eukaryota > Metazoa > Chordata > Aves > Gruiformes > Rallidae > Zapornia > Zapornia atra. The sequence goes on along the minus strand of VZTU01028837.1, from coordinate 24,931 downwards.
CTTAACCTTGGCTTGGATCTGGAACTATTTTTAGAAGCTGGAATAAAAAGCAGTCATCCAGTGGAGTGCTTTTCACTTCCCATTTTAGACATTACATCCTTACCCAAATGTAATCACCAGCTGAGCTGCTCAAGGTCAACTCGTATTTCAGTCAGCACACCACCCCATTCCACCTTCGCCCCGACGTCTCACCAGGCTTGTCTCAAGAGCCAGTGTCTTTACAGTGGAACAGGAAGGGCCTGCACCCCCTACTCACCCATCTTTGGAGAGGTGATGCCGGAAGAAGTCATTGGCTGCCAGTTTAATAGCCTTTTCGGGTGTCACCAGAGTCAGGTTCACTGCAGCCCCTGGGCAAGGAAGAGAGGAACAGGACATTGGAGAGTGAGAATAAAGGAACCATTTACTGGGTCTTTCAGGAATCTGCTGTAACTCCTGCTCAAAACCAAGGACTGATGAGAGAGATCTCACAATGCACCAAACGTGTTGAGAAACGTGAACCACCACTGGAAATGAATAGGACTTCTGCCTCCCAACACCTTTGGATTTTGAAGACACCCCTGATGTGTTTCTGCTCCATCTACAATATGGTTTTTGTGATTCTTTTATCTTCACCACTGCCTCCCACCATGCATACATGCAGCCTCTTCTCTCATCCAAGGATGCATTCCTATAAATCCAGAGGATTCAGATCAGACCTTCAAGAAAGGAGTACAAGCTGGATAAAAAAACAGTCCCAACTCCTCTGTAAATCATAGAACCACAGAATGGTCTAGGTTGGAAGGGACCCCCACAGGCAGGGCCAACAACCTCCAGGCCTGGATCTAGACAAGGTTGCCCAGGGCCCCATCCAACCTGGCCATGAACACCTCCAGGACAGGGCAACCACAACCTCTCTGGGCAGCCTGTTCCAGCACTTCACCACTCTCTCTGTAAAGACCTTCCCCCTAATATTTAACCTAAACCTTCCCTCCTTCAGCTTTAGTCCATTCCCCCTTGTCCTGCTATTGTCTATTCTTTTAAAAAGTTGATTCCCTTCCTGTTTGTATGCTCCCTTCAGGTACTGGGAGGCTGCAGTGAGGTCCCCCTGTAGCATTCTCTTCTCTAGGCTGCAGAAGACCAGCTCCCTCAGCCTCTCTTTGTAGGGCAGGTGCTCCAGCCCTCTAATCATCCTCGTGGCTCCTCTGAACCCTCTCCAACAGTTCCACATCTTTCTTGTACTGGGGCCCCCAGATCTGGAAACAGTACTCCAGATGGGGCCTCAGGAGGGCAGAGCAAACCCCCTGCCGCCCCACCTTCTTGCTAGTGTCCCTGCCCCACCACCAGCAAAAGCAGAGCAGCTTGCTTACCAGTCAGCCCAGAAAAGGCAGAGCTATTGAAAGACCTGGAAGCTGGCTGAAGCCAACTGGCTCATCTGCACACAAGTCCACCAGCTCTAGACCAACCCTTGGAGTTAAGTGGCTTCCCTTGTATATCACCACTGGGTGTCACCCTCAGAACAGCCACTGGTAAGTGGCTTTTTGTCCACCACAAGCTGCATGGTGCAGAAACTATCCTCCAAGCACCATGGCAAGGCTTGCTGGGGGGTGCGGGCTGTAAACAAGCCTTGTCTCTCCCCACCCACTGGAGTGTCCTTTTGTCAGGAGCAACAAACAGCAAATCCCTGTATTGTGCCAACCACAATGAAAGGTCTGAGTGGCCTGGCCAGCTGCTGTGGGCCATGGATACTGGTGTATTAGTGCAACACAGCGGCTGGGCAGCAGCTTTCAAGCTGCCCTGGGGAAAAATCGGGGGAGGGGAGGGCCAATGCCATTCTGAGCACACTTAGTTTCACACCACTAATATTCTTCTCCCTTTAAATCTTATGGTTCAAAAAGTCCTCCAGTGAATGACCACAAGCTCTTCCTGCCTGCACTGAAGCACACTGAGGTCCAAGCCCTCCAGAGGAGCTTTGCTTATGACTTGCTAGTGGCCTATGAACACATTTGCAAGGACAAATACTATGATATACCTTTTTTTTATTTATGCTTGCATAGAGATTTAAACAACTTGTCCCAAAGCTCTGTTTCTCAAAGAGAATCAGCCAGAGAAGTCTGCACTCCCACTAGGCTCTGAAGACTTGGCAGGGTTCGTGTTCAGGAGGTTTGAACACAAGCGACAGTAGCTATAAGACTTCATCACACCTAAAGAAAGGCAGCTCAGTCCTCTGTTCCTCAGGATCCCCTCCCTCCAAAACTCAGTAAAGAACTCTTAAATTAAACATGGAAAGACACAGGTGTAGGGGAGCTTCCCTCAGATTAGGAAGCAAAGTTGAAGCTTCAAGTTCTGGCAGCAGGACATGGGAGTCCTTGGCTCCACATCCTCTGCTCAGAGGACATATGACCATCATGCAGGAAAATCAAAGCAAGAAAACAGCCAGCCTGTGCTAGGCTCAACACATTCTCCCTCCTTCCAATGGCCATGCTCGTACTTTGCAGAACATACAGAGTAACACTGCCCCATAGCAAGCTAAGCCAGTGCATTCATTCTACAGTGGCCATGGCATCCAGCAAATGCCACTGTTTCCTATAGGAGCCAAATTAACTAGGCAGAGAGCAGGGGAGCCCTCTCACACTCCTGGGGTTTTGCAAGCTTTTAAGCGTACCAGTGACTGTGCTGTTTCAGTTTGATGTGCTTCCTATGCATCACACCCTCTGCCATGGCTCTTGCATGGGATGAGAAGCCACACAGACATGACCCTTGTGCTCTACCCCCACCTTTTAGTTTCAGTAATACCAGGATCTACAAAACAAATACACACAGCCTGATCTTTAAGTGGAAGTAGCTACCAAGAAGTGTTTCCTAGGATGCCAAGTTGAGAAAAACTTCAACCCCACTCCTAATGGCCAGAAAATAAACCATCTTTACACTACTGACATGCAGCATGAATAACCATTTTCTTGGAAAACCAAGGAGAGAAAGAAAATAGAGCCCACTACTCCAACACCAGTGCAAGGGATTCACTGAAAGAAAGAAAACCAAACCATCAAGCACGAAAGATAAGTGAGAAGTATGCCCCCATGTGCTGACCTCCTTCAGGACCAGCAGGCTTTCACAGCAATTCCTCCATCAACTGCAAATAAAGTAGAGGGGAAAAAAACCATACAACATACAGTGAAAAGTTAATGAACCTGGGTTTTCTCCTATATCTTTTATATTTTCAGTAAAGCTGCTTAGCAGAGAATGGATAATCCCTGTCCTCAATAATCCATAACAGCTTCAATTCACTGGAGGAGGAGAAATTAAATACTCCAGCTGCTGGCTGTATGCTTTCCATGGCATCTTCTAGCTTTCAAAATCTCATAGTGCCTCAATTCTAACTGTGCCACTGACTCCATTTCCCCAATTAAAGCTCACCTTGTCCTACAGGCAAGGCTACCTGTACCAGAAGCAATGACAAACAAAAGGCAAAAAGAAACTGTCGACATTAGAAAACAGACAATATTTCAGAAAGAAGGACAGTGCCACAAAGAACAAAATCAAGTAGAGACAAACTCAGCTGTTTGCCAACCAAACCTCTGAGTGCCCTCTTCTCACCAAGCCTTGGGTTTTGTTCTGAAAACATGCTTCTCCCAGAAGCCTTTGTATACCACCAGCAACCTATGTAACAGGGGAACTGAATCGTCCCAGTGCAGCACTGATGCCTATGGGAGATATTAGTAGCAGAGGCCAGGGAAGGCTGCCACAGCTACCCTCCAAATGTCACCAACAGCTGCAGATAAACAAGAAACCCCCTTGGCTCCTGCCAGCTAGGCTAAACAGCTGGTCTGCAAACAGCAGTGGGACTTTCCAGAACACGTGCTGGGATCTAGAGGTGGCTTCTGGATGGACTGTAGCAGGGAACAGAGACCTCTCCAAGGTCCCTGCCCACTAGTGTCCACGTGATCCAGAAGCCCATGGATTCATCTGTTTGGCCTCATGCCTGAATGCAGCACACCACTATCCCTTGAGCAGACACTGGGCTAGACAGCACCACCCAGATTTTAGGCACTGTTGCTACGAGGAAAAACAAAAACAAAACAAAAAAAACCCCCACGCCACCACACACCCACATGAGAAAAAGAACTCTTTCCTCCCCCAAATAAACCCAAGAATCCCCATAATTCTGGGGGAAGAATGTGAGAGAAATGTTAGGATTGCCTTATATACCACACAATTCACTCTGGGCTACTTACACAGAGCAAGGACTGTCTGCCCACACACACCCCTTAAGAGATGATTTGCAGAAAGCATCCTACAAGCTGAAGCCTCTCTGCCTGCACCGAGGAGCTTTGATTCACATGCGATGGAGACCTGAAGTCACACAGTGGGAATGGCTGCACCAGACTTTTCTGTCCTCCAAGAGAGACCACGTGCCCCACAGGGATGACTGCTGCACTTGTGACTTCCATGGGGCACAGCAGCTGTCACTATCACATTAACAGAGAATTCTCACAATTTCAGCCTAAAGGTTGAAAATAAGAGCTTATGAGTCATGCAGCAACTTCTGCTGGAGAATTGGGACAGATGGAGGGAGCAGGAACCAATCCCACCATCTAATTTCCATCTTTCCCTGTCTGCAAGGCTGAGCTGCGTCTTTACCTTCTTTCCAGAGAAGCACAAATCTGATGTATTCTACCTGCTCATCCTCTCCCCAAGAGGGAGGGAAGGGCTGCTAATGTTAGCTCACACAACAGGCACAGAGACCACGACTGCTGTACTTGGAGGACAGACCTTTGCACCCTGGCCATGCAGAAATTCCTACAAATTTCTTGAAGGAGCTTGAGCTACTCACAAAAGCCCTCTCCAAATCCAGCTCCTCAATTAAGAGTCAGAGGTGAGAAATGAATTCAAGCCACTACCAGCTCCCTGAACAGAAAGGACAAAGTTAGCAGGACACAGACCAAGCTACCAGACTCATAGCTGGGAAAATTAAGAGCTATGCAAAACCCTCTGTCCCCTTTGAGATTTCTGCTTGGGAGTGAAAAGTAGCTTGAAGATCCAGTTCCCCACCACCTTACACCTTACAGGACTGAACTGTCTCGCCCAAAAGCCCTGAAGGATCCTGCAGTCTCTCCTCTGTAAGTTTTCAAGAACAGCTGCTTCTTTTTGCTCCCCAGCAAGCAGCCTGTCACTGCGTATTTACAGCCAACGTTAACACAGGCTCCATTCCTGGCTAGGAACACAGAAGCAACTTAGCTTCTGGGAAAAATCAAGGGGGAACACGTCACTGCTAGCATTGAAGATGGAGCTTGCCAGGCTTCCTCAGGGTTATTTGTCTTGTTGCCCGCTCCCAGGAAAGCTGATGTGAAGCAGCCAATCCATCCCCAGCATCCACCCCACTCCCCTGGAACGCCCACCAGAAAGTTGGGCAAGAGACACTGCCTCAACAGCCAGTCCCTGCTCCCAGGCCAACCGGCTGCAGCGCCGGCGTTTCCTTGGGAGCTATGGAAAGAGCAGCAAGAGAACCTACCGCTGCTAACAGCAAGGTGCCAGTGTCTCCAGGCTCCTGCTTGAAAAAGAGCACACGGGCTCACTTAATCAAAGCAGTACTTTAATCAGGCTTTATCAGTGAATGACTGCTACAGAGAATGCTATCTGAACACCTCAGAGATAAAAACTGTATATTCAGGCAATTAAATACCAGTACATAAAATGAACCTTAGTTCAGCGTCAGTTAACTAAGCCAGCCGGGCCGTGCTGAGAGCCAAGAAGGTATTCCACATTTTCCTCTGCTATGAGTAAAGGCAGAGTTTAGCCTACTGTTCCTCTCTCCTCAAAATCTATAAAAGATTTCAAGGATTTTGTCTTTAGACCAGAAAAGGTATAATGTCAACCGAAGAACTCACAGCTGCAACCGACAGCCTAAGCCAAGGAGCTAGGAGATTACTACCTTAGCACACAACAACCAAACAGCTGAAGCACGAGCCAACCTCTGATTCGCTTACCACTCTGTCCTGGTTTCAGCTAGGATGGAGTTAATGTATTTTCTAGCAGCAGATGGAATGCTGTGTTTGGGAGTTGGGATGAGAGCAGGGCTGACAGCACCCTGATGTTTCTAGTTGTTGCCAAGCAATCAAGGACTTTTTCAGTTCTTCGTATTTATAACTAACGGGAGGGGACACAGCCAGGACAGGTGACCCGAACTGGCCAAAGGGGGTATTCCATGCCAATTAGGTCATGCTCAGTATAAAGGGGGGACTGGTGGGAGGAGGAGCAGGCAACTCCAGCATGTGAGGTTTTTGGGGACAGTCCGGTTCTGGGATGGCTCTGGGCTGTACGGCCTAAGTTGTGTGGTTCGGNCCCCCAACTTTCCGCCCTCTTCTTTTTTAAAGAACAAGCGACTATGTGGGGCTCAGCTCTCAGCTGGGGAAAAACTACTACACACTCCAAAGGAGTTTTTTCTGGGGACAGGTTGGTTTTTTTGGGGGGGTTGGTTTTGGTTGGGTTTTTTTTTAACTGCAGCTTGTCTTCAAACAAAGCACTTGGGCATGCTTGAGAGACAGCTAATTTTGGTGACAAGCTACTAACTAGATAGGACAACAGGCCCAACCACGTTGGTGGTGAGCTTTGACATAAATTCAATCATCAACGACAAGTAAGGCTCTTCAAAGAGGTTTGCTATTGCCCCTCTGACAAAAGCTACTGTGCCCAAGCTAAGAAACACATACGGAGTCCTGAAACAAAGTCCAGCAGATCCACTTAAACTGCTAGTAAAGATGAATTTCTGTAAATGGTAAGGTTTAACACCAAAATAGCCACAGGGAGAACTCAAGACCTCAATGGTGGATAGCTGAGCAAGCATCTGTTTAAATAAACACCAGTTTATTTTCAGAAACAGCCGCACCCTTCAACATCTTGATATTGCTAGGTTATTGCTTTATGAGCCAGAGAATATGGTCTTTTCCTCCCACTGGTGCACCAGTGTTCCAACACAAGACTTGCACCGTGCCTGACTCAGCTTTACTTACCTCTATACATGCCAAAGTAGCCTTCTGACCGAATCGTTTTAATGAGGCAGTCAGACCTGCAAACAAAACAGGGAGAGATAAACTACAGGATCACAGAGGTGGATGAGAGCAGAGAAAAACAAAATGAATCTCTTGGAGAGGTTTTCATTTACAATCTGTCAGCAAAACCCTAGGCAGAGAAGGGAACCGCATCAGCCACTGAATGCACCATTGTTCACACCAGAGTCCAATTTCAGCCCCTAATTCACAGGGTCTTTGAAACCCCTGGCTCAGCCCACACGCACTGTCTGCTTTCTAGAAACACAACAGGGAAAAGTGTCACTGCAAGGGCTGTTTATCCAGGGTCCCTTGTGGCAAATACACATGAGACACTCTAACAAGCGAATCCTCATGCACATGTTTTTAAATACAGCTCTGGAAGGGAAGGGGGGATCAAAATTCCCAGTGCTGACTTGCTTGACTTACTCTATAAAATCCAGCACAAGGCACACAAACACAGATGACCTGAACACTCAGTCATCTGTGACCACCCATGCAGAGTAAAGCACTTGCTTTTAACACATGGCGTCCCACAGCAGGCAGTGAGCACTGAGGCTCTCACCCTGGGGAGAGCCTGGCAGGGTGCCCCAGAGTCCGCTCCAAGACAAAAACTGTCATCGCCTCTGTTCCAACTACAGTTACTGCAAATGGGGAACTTGTGCAGAGCACCAGAAGGGCTCAAAGACCCACACACCTAACAAACCCACAGGTGCAGTTCAGAAAGGCAGCATATATCCCCTGGCAGTTTCCCTCTCTGTACCAGAGCTGCACAAAGCCTGGGCTCTGGCTGAAGGCTACTTTAGAGTCTTTGGGAAGGGACAGGTACTTCCTATGACTACAGGGGGAAAGGAGAGACGCACACATATGCATGTCTACATATTGAAGGACCAAAATCCTCCTTGAAGTAGTTATAAGGAAGTGTAGCTGATGAAAACAAGAATACAGTTCCAAGAGATTTGGCAACACAAGGAGTAAACTTTATCTCCACTCTTTAGTAGCACTGAGTGGGAGAGAAAGAAATAGAGTTGCATCAAGAGCCTCATAGCTCCACTTGGGTCGAGACTGTTTCAGGGTATTGCATGTTACTTGCAAAGAGCCCATCCTGCATTGCTTCCAGCTGCAGCAATCAGTTTCCCTGCTCTGATGGGACTCCCAACATCCTTTGGGACCCTGGCTTTCACACACCCCATCCCAGCTCCTGCAACTTGTATGCACCTATCTAGGGGAGGAGGACAGGGACACGGACTACACAACGTGACTGCTCCCAAGCACAACCCATCTGCAAGTCCCAGAAATCTCAGGACACCTTTCTCCTATTCCCCCATCAAGCCCTTTCACTGCAATGCTGGAGACCAGGCCTTTCCCTGAGTCACCACTGCTGCTTTGAACGAGCTCTGGTGGAGAGGGGGAGGGAAGAGCTGCCCCCCACCACACTCACACAGCCCTTCTGCACGTCACTCCCAGCCCCTTGCGCTGCAGCAGAATGAGATGGAGCCAAAGCCATGCCCAGCTCCTTCCTCTCCCTAGAAAAAGGGAAACAACAGCCAACTACAACTATACATGACATACCCTGGGCAGCACAGACCAAAAGCCCAGCTCTCTCCAGTCCTCAGGGCTGCTCCAAAGTGTCTCCAGTTCTTTCAAAGGAAAGGCTCCCCTGATACCCAAGGTCTCCTGAGCTCAGCCAAAGCAAGGCATGCTGTCTTACAGTGAGCCAGCCAAGATTTCAAACTAGCTTGCTACCTTGCTACCAGGGTGTTCAGCAGACATCTTTGAGATCTGGTATCAATGGGCATACAGTATTTCCCAAAAAAGAAGCCTCTGTAACTGGGGACCTCAGACAAGCCCACTCAAATCCCTAGCTAATGCGAGGGTCCCTCTGAAGACATGCTTCATGCATGGTAACAGGATCCTTTGTCTTTCCCATGCTTGCATAGGTAGGACACAGGATGGCCTGATCTTATCTAGAGGACGTGTTATCTCCATGTCATCCTTGACCCTGCTGGCCCCTTTGCCCCCAGGAGACTCTTTTCACTCATGCCCACCAGCCCAAGCTCACTTCCTTTACAGTTGCTGCCAATGCCAGGGGAACATCTCAAGCATTACTCAAATACACATATAGGCTGTGAGACAGACACTTGGGAGGAGCCAGCTCAAATACACAGGGTAAATGTTGTATATTCCATAACAGCACCTCATCCTACAGCAACTCCTGGCTACAGAACAGATCTGCACTCAAATGCTGGAGGTTAAAAGTCTCTCTCCTACTGAGCTCCCTTCCACAGACAAGGCACCCCAGCATGCACTTGCAAAGGGAGACTACAGATGCCCCATCCTGCCCTAACTCCTGTTGCTGTTGCCTATCAGGTCAGAGGGAGAAGAGATCTGTAGCAGCAGTAGGAGCAGGACACAACAAAAATGAGAGGCAATACAAGACAGGAGGCCACATCTGCCAGCACACAGACAGTGCAGGGAGCAGAGCGTGCTGCAACTGTCAAGGGAAGCACCAGTCCGCCGTGGCAAGCCAAAGCCTGTAGCCTAAGCTCGTGTGTAATTGCATGTTGTCAGCCAGAGCAAGGAGACCTGGAGATTAAAGCCACAAATGTACAGAACATTTCCTTCCTATTCCCAATCTGCCTCAAATTCTCCTGGGCAGGAAAGGGAAAATATTAGTGTGGAAGAGCAGGTAACACTACAACTGAACAAGGTGGCAGGAGGACGGGGCACACATCATCAGTCCCAATTCCTCCCCTTACCCCAGCAATGACACCGGTACTTTTGGAAAACTAAGGCCTGACTCTGGTTCCTAGGATAAAGCATCTTGTGCTGAGTGTAGTGCATATTCCCACAACAGATAGACAGCTCTAATACCACACAAATCCCAGATGAATTTATTGGGGTGGATATATCCATGTCCCCTTTTCCTACAGCCTGCAGCTCTTGTTTTTGGGTTTGGATTTTTTTGGACACAGGACTGCTGGGGTAACTACAACCTGTGATCCTCTAAAAGGTCTGCATGCAGTGTTCTAGACTGGGAATGGGTGACTGCTTCCTTCTTCCTCATTTTTGAAACTGACACAGCAATGGAAGGGAGAGTAACCTCCAATATGAGAGTCACAGACACAGAAGAGAGGCAGAAATTCCCTTATGCACAGCAAAGAACCAAACAGGGCTCCTTGTAGTTTGGTTGCTGCTGCCAAGCAAGGGATGCAGACAGACTCTGCAGAGATGGCGCCTGCTGGGCTCAGCAGCCTGAACAGCTGCTTTATGTGCTCTGCACAGCTTGGTTCAAGATTGTTCCCTGGCTTGCCTGTGGACAGTCCAGTTCCTAGAAATGCTGAACTCACCTGAAAGAGGTAAGAAAGTGGAAAGACTCCCTGCTGAAAGCCCCAGGGGATGCTGCCCATGCAGGTGGTACTCACATGCTGGTGTACATCCGCTGGCCATTCTGCTGGTTCTGCAGGCGAGTCTTTGCCAGGTCAATGGGAAACACACAGGTAACCCCAATCAGCCCAGCTATCCCTCCATTGATCAGCTTGGCAGGTAAACTGTAAGGGGATGAGAAACAGATGTTTTAGCACTGGAATAAGATATGGGGAGATAAAGAGGAAAGGATGGAGCTCTTTGGCATGATCAGAGCTGACACATTCCTGTGTGGCAAGGCTGTCCTCCCCCTCAGCACAAAGAATCACAGAACTGTAGGGGTTGGAACGGACTGCAAGAGATCGAGTCCAACCCCCTACAAAGGGAGCTCTGCCTCAAGGCAAAGCTTCACCCTTGCTGTTACATACATGGGAGGAGGGGAAAGGAGCACATAGCAGCAGGACAAACGACTCCAGCAGAGTGGCACCAAACAACTAAGCTACACATCACTAAGAACAAGGAAAACCCCTGTTCCCGGCGACCCAAGGGTTTCTGTTGTTCCTAGAGGAGAAAAAACAGAGTGCTGGACCATGTACCACGTGGACAGGCTTCAGTTAGGGCCTGAAGGCATCCAAGCCAACAAGTTCAATGGCAAATGCTTTTCAGCACTGCAATCAGATACAAATCTAATGAGAGGTTATGACACGTCAGCTGCTACCATCATGTGGGAACGAGCCCAGCAGAAGCACCCAGCTGGCGGCCAAGGAGCAGACGGCTGCAGCTCCAGGAAACTGTTTCCAGACCCAGTGCCTGGGGCGAGGGGAACACACACAAACCAATAGCCTAGTGAAACCACCACACTGGCAACCTGCACGACCACAAATGCAGAGACATGAGCTCATCCCTCTTGGGGAAATCAAAACCTGGCTGGCTACATGTGCTTCCAAAATGTGGGGTTTTATCTGCTTGCCTTTGTGGTCTCTCTCACAGGGAATTCTTCTAAGTGGCACTGAGTGAAAGCCAGATCAGCTAAACATGGGTTCCAAGCAAATTAAATTATAAAAGATGTCCAGCACTTACATGCTCGATAAACCACTGCACACAAAGGAAGCCTGTTTGAGTCAGCTCCCTCTAATAAAGCACAGGATATGGCTCCCTGAACACAGGATGTGTCGGATATCAAACTGATGGCTGACAGCAGTCGTAGATTGCAGCTGGGTGAACAAGCAAGGCTGAGTCCTGCCACAGGGGGAAGGGGCCTGCTGCCTTTCATGATGGTGACACGATGCTCTAGATGGGGGTACAGACTGCACTACCCACTAGACACAGCAGCGGTGAGGCTGGCCATGGCATGCTAGGGTGAAGCTCTGCAAAGCATTGCAAAGTGCTCTGCATAGAGGGACAGTTGCAAAGAGGATCAGTAAGTGGCCATGATGAAAGAGTTGCCTCAACTCCAGGCTCAAGTGAATATGGAAACTCAGGATGTCAATTTTGAGGTCTCTTAGGGGAAAGCAGACAATAGGGCTGGGGAGAGAAAGAGTTTTGCCCACAAGTGCCAGGCATGAAACTCATTTTAGCCTCCACTCTCCTGCAGCTAGAACTCCTTCCTCCTCAGCACCCACACTGATACAACACACACAGCACCCTAGGTCTGGCACAGCTGGAGGAAGAGATGCCAAGGACAGGCAGAAAGACCTGAGCTCTGTCCACATTCCCAAATAAGATGGTGCTGACCGAGATTTAATCATGCACAGCATTGTAGGAAGATATGCCCAAATATGCATGAGCTCAGCACAGGGCCAGACTGCAATATCTCACCAGCTCGAGACTCTGTTGCCTCAGGGATCTTTGCACCACAGTCTGAGAAGGGAGTAGATTTGCCTGCACACTCCTACGCTCAACTTGTTCTCAGAACATGGGAAAATTTCAAAGAGTATGCTTGACATCGTAAGGTTCTCTCCTTATTTAATCCATAGTGACACTGAAAGAGGTTGGAGACCACATAAAAGCGGAGGCAAGTCCCTCCAAGGTGGAGGCAGTCCCATGGTGCCCAAATCCAAGCATCCAGATTCCAACACAGGCACTGAGGGAGACTAGTATAGATAGACTAGGTGGTGGTATCCATGGGCACTGCTACAGAAATGCAATGCCTTTGATGTCACCTTGCAGCAAACACTGCTGTCAATTTTAGTCTTTTGGTATCAATCTCATTTTACTAAGGGATCACAGATGCATGCTGCAACAGAAGAGGGGCTCAGTAGAACCTCCAAGCTTAAACAAATCTCCTTGGCTTAGCTGTCTGTGACTGCTGCAGACTTACAGTTGCATAGATGGGAGAGATGACCTAAGCAGTACAGGTGAGGGATTTGGAGCACAAAGAACCTAAGACAGAGGGCACTGCACCTGAATCAAAAGCTTTTTTCCTTGTGACTAAGCCATCCCACTTTTCACCTCAGTGCTCTCTCTTGGAGAGGAGAATTCTCATGGGAAGAGAATCCACTACAGCCGGTCCTCTGTCCTACTTAGCTTCTGCACAGCCACTGCCTCTCACTGCCGAGGTGCGCAGGGCTCAGGGAAACGGGGACGACGCAGACTAGCACATGGTGCAGCCATTTGCTCAGGGTAACACATCCTGCTCCCCTGGTGCTCCCCCTCAGCCCTTCTGACTAGTCCCTGTAGCAAGCAAGCTCCGGTTCACACTGCCAAAAGCACATCAGAGGGGATGGGGGAGATCTTCAAAATACCAAGCTTCAAATGACCATGGACATCTGGCCCTTTTAGACTGCTGAGTTTATCAGGGCATACACCTGTCAGGCTCCATGGAGGTGAATCTCAGCATGCCCTTCAGGGGCATAAGAGAAGAGTGCTAATTGCTCTCCAAATTGGGTAACTAACAGACAAATCTAGGCACACAAACACTCCACAAACCCCATCTTGTTATCAGCACAGCTCAGGACTGTTTTCATTTGCAGAAGGCAGGCACGTGGGAAGATATGCTTATCATGGCAGACCCTAAGAAGGGGCAGCCCTCTTGCCTGTAGCATTGCCAAAACGTGGCCCTCTGTCACAAGGTTTAATTCACACAATGATCCCTCCTGTCCTGAGGTGGTAACCTGGAAAAGTAGATGTTAGAAAAGGACCACAGAAGACCCCAAAGAATGTAGGTGTCATTTATCTGGAGCAACTTCATAAGCAGCAGAATGTTAAATCCATGTACAGGGCTGCACAGATCCATCTAACACAGCTCTTAGATGCAGCTGTACTTTTAGCTTCCTTTCTCAAAAACGCATCCCAATTCATTTCCAGGAAGGACTCAAATCCAGCCTTTGCATATGCCAGGACCAACACTCTTAAGTTCCTGCTGTGCACTTAAGTGTCATTAATTATTGTTGGCACTTCATGTTTCTGCAATCACTCAAGCATTGGGCTTTAGAAGAAGGGCACAAGGCTGCATCTACATGGACTTTGTAGCTACAAGCACTGCATCCTTGGCTGGTGAAGGACCTGCCTTTGTTCCCTTGATGTCAGCAAGTTGAAGTCAGCAGGTCAAGCTGACCTTTGGAAGAGGAAGCAAAAAGGAACAGACTCATGCAGGGTAAAAGCAAAGGGCAGAATGAAAAAAAAAAACAACCCAACCAATCCACCAAAAAACCCACAACCAAAAAAACCCAACAGTGAAAAGAAAAGAACTGAAGAAGGTAGAGATATGACACTCTGGCAAAGACAGAAAATAAGAGAAGACTGAAAAAAGCAGGTAAGAAAGAAGCAGAGAAGGATCAGAACTGTTTAAGGTCAGAAGATACGATCAGGTGATTTTCCCCAACCTACTGTATCACAAAATGGATTAATCTTGAAAGACTTGAAAAAAAATAAATCTGAAGCACAACAACTTTTTTTTTAAAAAAAAGTTACCTGATCTGTTTATCAGCCATTTAATTCAAACTTGGTCTTGTTAAGAAATGAATCTGTTCCTTCAAATGGTTCCTTAATTTCTTTTTCAGTCACTTCTTTTTCACTCCAGTTGCTTCCTAGGAAAGGAGAGAAAGATACCAAGTAGACAAAGTTGAGACATTCCTCCTGAAGTTCAGGTCCTACTGGGCAGGCTGCAGGGTGAGGCCAGCTGAGGAATAAGTAACATAAGGGAGTACCCTGTCTCCTCAGCAAGGAGACTGAGCTCCAGAAGGAGCATTATAAATGTGCATGTTAGATATATATATATATATGGAGGAAAGAGCTACCAGAGTCATCAGGCTACAGAAGCACGTGAGGAAGGGCAGCAGCCAGGCAGTGCATGAGCTCTGCAGTACCTGTCACAGCTCTTTTGAACTCCAGGGAGTGTTTCAAACCACACCACAGGGACCTCTAACGCTCTTCAGGTCCTGCCAGCCACCTGAAGACAATCACATGCCATCACAAGACCCATTCAGCACCTCCCTCCAAATACATACTTGCTGTTTCTAAAGGACAGTCTTCAAAAACCTGCTCCTCCAGTGATTATAATCCTTCCTCTATTTACCAACCCAAATAGACAGCCTATGCTCACTCTTGTGCCAACACTGTCTTTTAACTCGTGCCTCTCCCTCCCCAAGCTACTGATGTGACTTTGCCCTTCAGACCACCCCTTTCAGCTCACTGCCTACAGCACACTCCAAGTCTGCAGGAAACAGTTCTAGGACTCATAACTGCCTCTTTTTAACAAGAGCTGGTAGGAGTCATCACACAAAGAAATCTGGGCACTTGAGAAAACCTCAGGAGCACCCATAAGCTTCAGTTTCCTGCAGATGTCCTTGTCTTCTCCTCACCTCCAATCTGGGAATCAGGTGCCCCATGCTTTCGTCAGGCATCTCAGCAGCACCCAGCCACTCTTCTCCCTCTCCTCCCCTTCCAGCTGCCACCTTCGTGGCAAGCCAGAAGTGGAGGAGATATCTTTTCCCTTTGCTTCTGGAATAAAATTTGCCTCTTAATTGCAGAAAGGATTTGCACAGTCCAACATATGGACAGGATCAAAACTGCCTTTTCTGGAGTCCCACATTCAGCCAAAACCATGAGACCAGCACACAGAGCTCACTAAGGAAAGCAGCTCCTATACAAAACACCGCACACAAACCTCACCCACTGCAAGACGTTATTACACCTTCCACCCCCCTGTGACCTCTTCAGACAGTTTACCCAACCCTGACTAATCCTTGGAAGCAGACTGTAAAAATCTCTAGATCAGCTCAGCCTGCACTTTCTGAGTGAAAAATCGCTTACACCTCTCGCTGCATGTGCTTTCATATACACATCTGCAAGAATAGCTTGTTTCAAGTTAATCTAATTCCCTATCAATTTAACCAGAATAAGACCAAAATGCACAAATACAGGGAGACCAGTTGCTGAAAGCCTGCAGTCCTGGTGTCAAAAAGCTCTGAACCATGAAAAGGCACTTGAAGGTGTCTATACCCCCCATAGAGTACTTGTGTTCATTGAGGCAGCACCTCTGAGAAACATGCACACCGAGTGGTCCTGAAACCCTGCTCCAAGCTCTGGCAAGCTCCCCCCTTTGCTGCCCCTGCAGCACCCCTCCCTGCGGAGGGGCACCCAGGAGGCCAGGCACCCATCACAAAGGGTAACACAAGAGAAGACAGCAAGACTACCAATAATCACCACTAACAGCTGAAGGAGCGCAAGACAGATGGACCCACAAATGCATCACGGGGCTGCTTCTTACCTGCTGACAGAAGCAGGGTGATGGGGATGGGAGAAGATGCTACAGCACCAGCAGGGGCTTGAGACAGCTGGGTTTAGCTCTCCCCTCCTTTTCTTTTGACTTTTGGCTTTAGCTCTCCACCTGCCTGGTAACTGCAGAGTCCTTCCCAGCTGGAAAACTGCTGCTGCTTCCCACCAGGGAACAGATGTCCCTGCTGCAGCTGCACAGCAGGGAAGAGTAAAACCAGGGAAGAATAAAAACAATCTTCCTGGGTTTAAAACTGGGCAAAGTTACAGGTTTCCTTGGTGCTGGCTGTATGGCCAGCAAATGCCAGGGCTAATATCATCACCCCTAACAAAGCCACTCAACTCGCGGATGAGCAGGGGGAAGTGAACGATGTGATCATTTTACAGCAGACACCAGCACTTGATAACTGTTTATACAGCACCTGGCACAGCAGAGGCCTGCATGTCCACAGCCAGGGGATTTTAATGCATTAGGGGATTTTAATGCACTGAAGTGGAAAGCTTATTTGAGCTCTGTTTGTTTAAATGGAGCTCCAGCAAATGACCACTTGCAAAACAAACCCAAAGTCACTGCAAACTCTATCTGAGCACTTTGCTGTAATCTACAGAACTCCCTGAGTCCCTTAAAATATGATGAATGATGAAACCTCCAGCACCCTGGCCAGGGAGTTCCTGAGGACAGCTGGACCTGAGTCCCTCCCAGGGCAGGAAAATACCTGCTGCAGTCTGAGAGGAGGAAAAAACCACAGGCTGGGAAGCAAATGCTGGCAATTTCACAGGTTATTAAAAAAAAAAAAAATCCAAAACATCATTATACATTTAACCTAGAAAGGAAGGAGATTAAGCAAAGACTTAAGTATATCTCCCCAGGATCACA
>VZTU01028836.1:103672-124087 GCA_013400835.1 Zapornia atra | reverse complement strand
GTTAGCCCAGGTACACCCCAGCCACCCTCAGACTGCCCTGGAGGTACTCAGGAGCACCCCTCCCCAACGAGCCCCTTTTATGGGGGAGTGATGTCAGGTGGTGTGGAAACAGCCCCCGCTGACTCAGCTCACCTGGGCTGGCTGCCTGGGGAGGTTGACTCTGGCCTGGCCAGAACCAGGATGGGAGGTCTGAATTGGGGTTAAAACACCTGTACCCCCCGACCCCGCCCCCACCCCCAAGTCCTGGAGCCTACAGTCTTCTTTAAAAAGCAGGCCTTGGAAATTGAAGGGATTTGAGAAGTTTGAGGTTTATTTTTCTCATGTTCCAGAAGTAGCTCTTGCAGACCAGAATCTAGTGCTGTGTTGCTATTCCTTGCTAATGTATGCCAGTGCACAGGATCCCTCATTTCAAAGGAGGGCCTACTGATAACACTCTGTCGAGTCTCCATTTAGAAGGCCGTCTTCAACTTCACAGTCTCTACTCCCAAGATGGTCTCATAAATTGAATGATAATAATGATAACCTCAAAAAGCATGTGTCACTTGATGGCTGAAGGTAGAGTTTGAGACTGGCCATTAGTAGGATTGCCTCAAGATGTGAGCTGGTACCCTGAGACACTAGCTCTGTCTTTGTAAACCTGTGGTTGAAATCTCTGTGTGTGTTTAAATCGGCGGCTCTTCAATTGAGATTCCTTCCCTTACTGCAGCAGAGATTGACATGGTTGCTGGCTTCTGAGCTAGCTTAGACTTGCTTGGTCTTTTTGATTGACTTTTCTCATAGTAGCACTTTGTCTTTAGACTGCTTTAGGTAAAGTTGAGGGTTAATTAATCACTGTTTACTTTAAATATTTCAGCTTTCTTCTTCAGTGACTTAGCATGCCCTTCTCAAATTAAAAATACAAGAATTCAGTGCTGCTGAGTTTCCTCCAAGGGTATGATGGGGTCTGTCTGCTCACTGGAAGTGCCTGTGGCACATGGTGGGGAGCTGGGCAGGGGCACAGGCTCCTGGCAGGGGCAGAAAAACACTCCTGTCATGTTTGTAAGAACGTGCCTGAACTCAGCCAATGCTTACACGTTTGAAGTAGCACATGAGTGTCACTTGGTCCAAGTTTTGCAAGAGCTGGGCGCTTCAGCAGTTAATCCTCTAATTTAGTTCGTGCCGCTAGGTAATAGCCCCAAAGAGGTGGGAGTAGACTCCAACTACAGCTAGGCTTGTGTAACCTTGGCCTGAGGGCACTCATGGCTTGGCCTTGTTGCATGGCCTCAGAGAGGATGGTATCCAGAAGTGTCCAATGTCTCTTAATGCACAAGTTAGCCAAAGTAGAGAGAAGACAAGAGTTACTCTTTGAAATGATCCCTGTTTAGGGATGCTTTACTGCATCCAACTCTGAGGTTACCACGTCCAGCTCTGGGGCCCCCAACGTAAGAGGGACATGGAGCTGTTGGAACGAGTCCAGAGAAGGACCACAAAGATGATTGAAGGGCTGGAGCACCTCTCCTATGAAGACAGGCTGAGAAAGTTGGGCTTGTTCAGCTTGGAGAAGGCTCCAGGGAGACCTGGAGTACGTCCAGCCTGCCAGTACGTGAAGGGGCCTACAGGAAAGCTGGAGAGGACATCTTTGTCAGGGAGTGTAGTGATAGGACAAGGAGTAATGGCCTTAAGCTGAAGGAGAGATTAGACATTTGAAAAAAAATTCTTCCCTGTAAGGGTGGTGAGGCCCTGACAGAGGCTGCCCAGAGAAGCTGTGGCTGCCCCCTCCCTGGCAGTGTTCAAGGGCAGGTTGGATGGGTCTTTGGGCAACCTGGTCTAGTGGAAGGTGTCCCTGCCTGTCCCTGGCAGAGAACTAAGTGATCTTTGAGGTCCATTCTAACCTAAATCAGTATGTGATTCTATGATTTTCTGGTGAGGAAGACTGGCAGCTTGGGAACTATATAAGCCTAAATTCTCACTATCTTTAAGTTATGATTTTTTAATTTTTTAATTTTTATTTTTCTTTAACAATATTGTACTAATCCTCCTATGAAACTTAAATGGTTTATGTTTAGTCCTAGCCTAGTTAATATTGTTGTAATTTTAGTTTATAGGTAGTTTCTCTCCTCCTACAATCTTTCTGTATGTATTGGAAGATAATCAAGAGAGGTTGTTTTGTTTTGTTTTATATTTTTGATCATTTATCACTAATATGACTTAAGAAACAAAGTACTTATCTCTGCTACTTTCCGGCAGTACTGACACGGACTAAAATAAGCAGTAGCAGTAAAACATCATAACTGAATGGGCTGCTTCCCTTGATTTGTTTTCCTCTTTTTAAATACTGTTTTCCAAATTTTTTTCTTCTCTGAGTAATTGACTTCCAGCAAAAAGGGTGATTTTTACTTTTCCTGTTGCCATCATTTTTTTCTTCTTCTTTTTTTTTTTTTTTTTTTCCCTAATGAACCTACATAAAGCACTAATTGAGTAAAAAACATTTTGGTTCACAAACAGCCAGGGTGACCAGTGCTACTCATTTCTTGGTTTTTTCCAGAATTTTATTTGGCAAGTAGGATGAGTGTCTGTGGGAGGAGAGACACTGAATTAAATTTGGGGAAATACAGGATGGAGCTTGAAAGGGTGTGTCCTCAAAGATGTGTGCACATGTGTCACACTTGCAAATTGGGTAATTGCATATTTAGTTTCCTGTCTGTATACATGTGTGGGAGCAAATGTACGGTTTGTCTGCCATAAGGGAGAAACGTGTACCGAAGGCAACATCCTTTTCAGACTGTTTTGAACCTAGTGCACTGGAAGAACTTACACTATGGCATAAGCCACCACGGTGACTCAGAAATTCAGGCCCCATTTTATGTCTGTCTACCAAATCCTGGTAATAATCGTGATGTCAAATCTGTTTTGGAGCATACTTGTGTCAATTAAGCAACAATATTCTGGTGTCTCATGGGCCTGTTGGCATCAGAGAGCTTGGCTAACAGCAGACTCACTGTGAGTTAGAACTACCAGTACATCCTTGGCACTGCCTGTGTCCTTCTTGTGGAAAAACACCCCTCTTGCTATTATTTTGCTGATACTGCCACTTGTATAGTTGGATACCAAGCTGGAGGCATAGGAAGTGAACTGAGGAAGAAAGAGAGGGCACATGTGGGGCAGCATTCAGTGACAGCGAGGAAAGACATGGAAAGATAATGAGGTTTTCTTGTAAACAGTTTGTCTTGGTAGTTAACAAAAATAATAAATGTAATGCTGTTTTTCGTGTTTCTATTCTGTATCCCCAGCCTCCCACCTGGTGATGCTCATCTTCCATTTGGAGTTCTTCTGGTTACAACTATGAAAAGTAAGCTATTTCTGATATGCCGATAAATATGCTTGCTTGCTTGCTAGTCCCAAAAAACAACTCCCTGCAATTACAACTGTGGTGACTGCACATAATGAATGATAGAGTTAGTGGTGAAAGGTTTTGCTGTCATAACCAACCTTTTAAAATGTAAAATTTCAAAATAAGCACCACACTTTGTTTGCAGTTTTCAGATACTTCAAAGCACGTCATACAAGTTAAAAACCTACTTCTGCCATGAAGATGGATGATATGGCTATCCAGTGGAATAACATTGGGGTTTTTTGTTTGTTTGCTCTGTGTGCTTGCGCTTGGAAGGCATGGGGGGCTGGAATTAGCATCTTATTTCTCTGCCAGGCTATGAAATTAACTTAGGAGTCAGGATCTTTGAGCCTTAATGAAGGGTTATTATTGTCAGAAAGGCAGATACAGCAAGATGTGTGTTGATGTTCTTTTGCTTTTTATTGCAGAGCAGAATCAAGATGTGCTACCCACAGGAATTACTGGGCCACCTGGGCATGCACTGTCTTTTGGCTTTCTTATCTGAAACAAAAGTTTAGAAATAAGCATTTTTATTCTAAGATAGAAGCATCCTTCCCTGTTAGTTATGCCATTAACTTTATTAAACTATAAGCTAAACCCCTGATACTCTGCTGAGGGCTATGAAATCTTTGAAAAACTAGAAAAAATACAAAACTGCAGTTATGAAATGACTGGCTTTCTGGAAGGGTTTTGGCAACCAAATAGTCTCTCTCTGATACAGTTAAATTTTATTATTGATTTTAATATAAAATCTTGAAGGATTGATGTGTGGTACTAGAACAGTGTACAAATAACAGAAAAACCACTGTTTTGCAGTTTTGGTGCTGGTTTTGGGGGTTTGTTTTGGGTTTTTTTCTGAATAACTTTAGTTTAAGTGTTCAAGACAGGGATAAGTTATTACTGTACCCAGTGTCTGTCTCAGTTTTCCACTGTTACTCTAGAATACATTTCGACCTATGACCCTTTAGTCAACAAGAACAAGGATCTGTCTCCAAAAAAACACGAGTAGCTTGTGCGTCCTCACTAGGTGACTTCTTAGAGCCTGCCAAAACAGAAGGTCACTGCAAGAAGCATCTGCCAGTCCTTCCTGGTTCCTCTTCACTAGTACCTTGCTCTTTTCTTCCGCTTGCATGAAAATATCACTCCTTTGGTTGTAGCCTGGTGGCTAAATTCAACTGGTCTGGTTCCTTTAAGTCATCCTATCAGCATGAATTGATCCCCCTCTGAATATGTGTTTTGGGGTATAGGCCTACATATAGGCCTACATAAGTGTTTTGAAGGGTAGGGGTGTAACTTTTCTCTTCTTGTGCAATGAAGGCATGAGTTCTGTATCAAATTTAGCCCCTTACTACTGTCCTAATAGTTTTTATTCTTCTCACACTGGTGGTGTGAGAAACCAAAGTGAGGAGAGGAGCCAGTCACCTGTCACTAGTTGAGAGATGGCAGTTCATCAGCCAAGTGGGTTTTTTTCCTCTTGTCTTCCCCCTTTCTCCCTCCCACTTGGCAGAGCTGGCTTGTGACACGGTGATCTCTCTGCTGACCAGTGCCTTCCATGGCACACTGCTCTTGTGCTTCTCCTTTTTTTCTACCGAGTCAAAACAGTCTTGCCTTGGCCTATGACTCTTACTCAGACAGGCCTGTACAATGGCTTTAGGCTTCTAAATTCCTTGAAGAGAAGTGGATTCCTTCAAGTAAGAAACCTGGTTTGCACTCTGGCTGGATGATCCCCACAGGTTTAGACTGGGGGTACAGCTTTGTGATCCCATATATTTCATCCTGAAAGCACAGGCCCGCAACTGCTTCCCCTTCCTCCTGGAAAGAACAGTGTTTTATGCTAATGCCCCACAGCTTACTTTCCCCAGATTAGATCCATCTGGGCTTTAAACCTATGTCTATTTGGGGAAGTGGTGACAGGAGAACAGAGTTGCAAATGAACTCAGTAAAACTCTAATATTAAACATGTAAAATACACAGACTAGGACCAGCCACTTGGCACTGTTTTCCCACAGCTCTGGAGAATCAGTTGTTTCACAGTATCTTGTTGTTAACTTGTTGTTAAGTCCAGAGCTGCATCTAGGAGATCTATATCTAGCTAACAATGGCAGTGTCTATAGCGGGACCAAATATCTTTGCTACAAAAACAATATGCCACTTTCTTCTGTTTAAAGGTGAGGTTTGTTCTTTCTCTTTCTTTTCTGTGACAGAATTTTCCATTCTATTGCTTCTCTTTAAGCCTTTCAGTAGTTACGGAAAGTTTGCCCTAATCTCTGTTCCTTGAGCCTGATGAAAGATAGGAGGAAATCTGGCCGGTGGAGGAAAGAGCCAGGAGAATAAATAGTTCTTACCAGAGAAGGTGACTGCTGAGATTTAATAACCGGCTACTGTCTGTAGTTTGCAAGGGCAGAGTTTGTCTTGGGCACTGAGGGACTCTGTGGTTGGGCCGAAAGGTTTCTTGAGGGAGAAGCCATTGAATGCAAATGATGGAGAGGTAGGCATTAGGTGGCTATACCCTGCACATTATTCTCACTATCTGGCCTTCAGTAAATACAGCAATCAAGGTTCTTAATTTTGCTATTGGATTTATGAGAAGATAGGAAGTATTTTAATTGGTTAGGACCATGATACAATACGGTATCTGACTTGGAAAATGGTATACTGGTTGTGTCACTTGGAGAAAGGTGACAATAGCGAAGCATGAGCAGAGCTGCCACTGTTTAGATTCTTCCACGTTATGGGAAGGAAGAAAACTGGCTTTGAGGTTCCTTAATATCTTGTTGGTCAGTTTTGGTACTTGCCATGATCACTATGTGCTACCTAGGAAGTAAGAATTTGTCAGCAGGGAAGGCTTTCTTCCCTTCCTTAAATATTGGAAAGCTTCTCAGCCAGAACTCACCTCTGTCCTTAGGACAGCTGGTGTGCTGTTTTGTACTACTGTGATTATTGGTAAGGAACTGAGGAGTTTTATTAGTTTTCTGGCATGCAAGTTGGAAACAATTTTTTTCTGCTCTGATGTTGAAGAAAAATAAATGTGGTGTGTGAGACCTTGTCTGAAAACTTAACGAGACCTTGTTCTGCTTTTGGTCAAACAGTTTTGAGGGCTGTCTTCACACTCTTGGCAAGGGTGCAGGAAGAAATATGGTCCTGTACAGAATATTAACCCCTCCTGGGAAGGCCAGGTACAGTGCTCCTGTGCGTGGCACAAACTGCTGTTGGCTAAGGAAGCAGGGATGGTCACTTGGATGAGAGTAAAGTGAATGGTCACTTGGTCACTTGGATGAGAGTAAAGTGAATGCATGCAGTCAGCTTTCTCGATAGGGCTGTTAGTAGTGGCCACCCAGGCGGGTTAGGCCCTCTGGGAAGTGTGCGTTTCTCTGATAACTTACCTTAGCTAATTGGTTTTCCTCAGATACAGTTGATAGAAATCAAAACTCTTTCATTCATAGTATTGACTATGCTTGAGGCTGTCCAGAGAAGGGCAACGAGGCTGGTGAGGGGACCAGAGAATAAATGTTACAAGGAGTGGCTGAGGGACCTGGGGTTGTTCAGTCTGGAGAAAAGGAGCCTGAGGGGAGACCTAATTGCTCTCTACAACTGCCTGAAAGGAGGTTGTAGAAAGGTGCAGGCCGACCTTTTCTCCCTAGTGACAAGTGATAAGACAAAGAGGAAATGATGTCAAGTTGCTCCATGGGAAGTTTAGGTTGGATATTAGGAAAAACCTCTTCATGGAGAGCGTTGTCAGTCATTGGACCCGGCTGCCTAGGGAGGTGGTGGAGTCTCCATCCCTGGAGGTATTTAAAAGACTGTTAGATGTGGTGCTGTGGGACATGGTTTAGTAGTGGACAGCAGGTTTGGATGATGGTTGGACTTGATATAAAAAGTCCCTTCCAAACAAGACAATTCCATGATTCCTTTCTTACACAACAAAATGCAAAAAAAAAAAAAAAATTTCAATGCATTGTGGTTGAGATCAAAGCCTTAGAAGTAATCTATATGGTTAGTTGCTAATTTGAAGTGTGTTGCTGTGAAAGTTTCAGATATCACTGGAATTTTTTAACAGATACCCATAAATTATGTTATAGTTGTTGCCTTCCAGCAAGCCCAATGGGCCATGTGAGCTACAGTGAGTGTTGGTACAGAGAAGAGGGTCTAGTCCAGCATAGGCATTGAAGAGGCTAGGATTTATCTAATGGTCAGTGACTTCAGGAATAAAAGCCCTTCCCAGAGGTGATGTCATGGCTAGTTATTTTTCCAGAATGTATGGTTATAAGAACATTTAGAATACATAGAGTCTTTTGGGTTTGCATGGGAAGGCTTTGGCAGCAGGGAGGCTGCAGGCCTGGCTTTTGTGAGAAGGTACTAGAAGCTTCTCCTAGGTCCAACAAAGTCAATGCCAGACAACTCCAAGATGGACCCACCACTGATCAAGTCTGAGTCAATCAGCAATGGTGGTAGCACCTCTGTAATAACGTGTTCAAGAAGGAAAAAAACCCCAAACAACTAGCAACAGTTTTTGCAGAGAGGAGTGAGATGTGAGAAACTTTGCAAACACCAAATTCATCAAAGAAAGAAGGGGGGGAGGTGTTCCAGATGCTGGAGCAGAAATTCCCCTGCACCCTGTGGTAAAGACCATGGTGAAGCAGGCCGTCCCCTTGCAGCCCATGGATGATGACAGAGAGCAGAGATTCCACCTGCAGCCTGTGGAAAAACCTGTGCTGAAGCAGGTGGAGACACCTGAAGGCATATGTAACCCTGTGGGAAGCCTGCACTGAAGCAAGCTCCTGGTAGGACCTTGCAGCCCATGGAGACAGGAGCCTATGCTGGAGAAATTTTTCTGGCAGGACTTGTGACCCTGTGGGGGACCCACTCTAGAGCAGTCTCGTCCTGAAAATCTGCACGCAATGAAAGAGATCCACGCTGGAGCAGTTTGTGAAGAACTGCAGCCCATGGGAAAGACTCACAGTGAAGAAGTTCACAGAGGACTGTCTCCTGTGAGAGTGACCCCAGGCTGGAGCAGAGAAAGAGTGTGAGGAGTCCTCCTGCTGAGGAGGAAGGAGAGGCAGACACAACTTGTGATGAACTGACTGCAACCCGCATTCCCTGACCCCTGTGCCACTCGAGGGGAGGAAGGGAGAGAAATCAGGAATAAAGTTGAGCTCAGGAAGAAGGGAGGGTAGAGGGAGATGTTTTAAGATTTGGTTTTATTTTATTGCTCTAGTTTGTTTTTCTTGAAATGAATTAGATGGATTTTTTCGAAGCTGAGTCTGTTTTGCCCATGATGCTAACTGGTGAGCGATCTCTCCCTGTTCTTATCTCAACCCATGAACCTTTTGTTGTGTTTTTTCTCCGCTGTCTAATTGGGGAGGGGAGTGACAGAGCAGCTTTTGTAGGCACCTGGCCTCCAGCCAGGGTCAACCCACCACAGTACTTTTTGGTGCCAAACATGGGGGAAGAAAGGTTGAGATAACAACAGGTCTGACCTGAGCACAAGAAAGATCAGCATCTGATCTTAACACCAGAAAGCTGCGATAAGTATTTATCATATTATTTAGACAGGCACTGGTCGCAGTGACGTTTTATTCGGTCATGTGGCCGTGGTATGCAAACCTGCACTTGGCCTATGTAATCCCTGCTATGTGCTTGTTACCTCTTGGAGAGGCGTCAGGATTCTAATTTTGATGTACCATGTGATATCAGCTTACATGACAACATCAGTGGCCATGAGCCTAAGATGGTGTTTGTATGTGTCATTTATGTCATGCCCATACCTTGCACAGCATCTCTGAGAATTGTTTAATAATCACACCATAATTAATGAAGGATGAACATTGATGAAACCAAGCAATATGCCACAATGATGGAACTAGAACTGTCTTCAGCAATAGGTGCCTAGTGACTTCCTTGAAATCGGCATCTTCAATCTTCAGACCATGAGCATGGACCACACCAGCCACAAGCTCTAGATACAGCATGCAGCAATCCAACAGCACACAGCAGCACTCCTGCCCTGAGAGATTGTTATGACAGATGGAGCCCAATGTCATGGACTACATAAACTCATCAAATATTTTAGAGGGATGGCCCACAGACTAAGAGAATTATATCTATGTATGTATATATATGGGAGTAGTGGTAGTGATTATTTGGAAATGTAGGATCTGCACATGATGCTGATGGTAAGGAATAAGGGGTGGATAATGTCCTGGTTTCAGCTAGGACAGAGTTAATTTTCACAAGGAAATTTCACACAGGTGAGTCAAGATGGCCAAGGGTGTTTTTCATACCACCTCATGTCATGGTCCCCATATTAGGGGACCAGGTGGGGAGGGGTGGCTCTGGGGTGTTCTGAATGTCCAGTTGGTTGTTGGTAAAGTACTTAGTGTTACCAACATTTGAGTATTCTGTCACGAGTCCTGCTGTTGCTGTTGCCCCCTCTCTGTGCTGTCCCAGCACACTGCCCGTACCCCACCCCACAGTTTGCCTTTGTCTGCCCCTTCTCCTGTCCGTCCCGCTGGAGGATGGAGAGGGAACAAGTGGCTGTGTGGTGCTCAGCTGCCCCATGGGGCTGAACCATGGCAGGAGGATTCTAGATACATTCTGTATTTCAGCAGGGGAGGGGTTTGAATCCAGTAGCCCAACAATGGGGAATCTGCTGCTGCTCTACAGCCCTGGTTCCAACCAGTGGTGGGGCTGAGTGCGTATTCCCAGTAGGTGTGTGCCTGCACACACCACCCTGCACACACTGCCCTGCCCATCTACAACACACACTCCCCAGCTGACCACACAGATCAACTGAGCAGGCACACAAATGGCACCAGTGGCCTCATCCTGTTCTTGTGGCTGGCTGAGCAAGCTGAAGGTCTCATAGCAGTGAAATATTAATACATAATTATACATGTCTGTCTCGAGATATATATATACACACACTCCTTTAATTATATATTATAAACATATAAATGATATATTATTAATATAATTAATGTATATTTATATTAGTAATTATAGAAGTACTGCCAATAACTGTCATTAGTTATTACTGATATAATACTGTATGCACAGATATGTACAATGTGGATCTCCCCAGCAGCTGGGCTTACTTAGCCTGCAGACTACTAGGGAGCTGCCCCTGGATCCCAGCCTCCCTGGCGTCTGGCACTTGAACATATGAGCCCACAAGGCCCACAGACTGTCCAACTGCTTGCCCAGACCTCCACACACACAGAGCTTGCCAGGAGCACCCGATTGTGATAGCCAAGCCCCCAAGGGCTTTATAAAGTAGAGACACTTAGGCACACGAGTGGGATTTCTGATTGACTCCCAGGCCCTATGGCCTCCTGAGCAGCTGGCTAGGAGCCCACTGAACCTTCCATGGGTAGTTCCTCCAGACAAGTCCCAGGGTGCTTCATCTACTTACCAGCGAGCCCTTCTTGATGTTTGCTAATGATCATATTCTCACTGGCAGGCCCAGACTCACACCAGTTGCCAGTAGCTGGTGCCCTGAACATAAGCACACACACACACACACACACATGCAGAATAGAAGTTTTTCCCCCTCAGGAAAACAGAGTTTAAGAAGACAGAACAGATTGTGCTGTTCAGGTGCAGGACAGGACCAGATAAGCGTCCTGACAAGGACTGCTGACGTATAATTGGTCCTTTTGATTTCTATATCCCTCAACATTTCCATGCTTGTTCTGCCACTCTGCTACCAAACCCTTTAGTAAATCCTGTGTAATCCCAAAGTGTTTTTTTCTCACATCCAACAATGTGCTCAATACCCCTAGGCAGAATCCAAAAGATGCTCTGGAGAGGTGCTCCTGTTCTCCTTTCTTGATGTATCACTGCCTGGTTAGTGGGACCAAGACTCTCCTGAGAGAGAGATCTCCTTTGATGGGCTAATGGGCCTGGAAGCAGCTGGGACAGGGGATTATTTGGGGACCCCGAATGCTGTTGTCACTCTGTGCTCCTCTGCGTATGTGTGTCTACGCCTAAACCCAGGTGTAGAACATACAGAACTGGTCTACTGGGTGGGACAACAATGCATGAGAAACTATGTTCTCTTTGCTTCTGTGATGAGGTTTCTAGTGCAATCAGGTTAGTTAAGAATAATTTGCATTCAAGATCCACAAAGGTGGGAGGAAAATTAAACTACAAAATACACTTTTCAAACATCTGTCCCAAGCTTGAGAGGAGGAGAAGGAAAAAAACGGAAGAAAAAAAGGGGGTTGAGGGTGTGGAGCATTTGGGGAGTAGGTGGGTGATGTGCATGTGAGAATGAACATATGACTCTCTTAATTTTATTCTCCTTTTTGTAGCTACTACCATAACTTGTACCAAGAGATATGACGTAAAGGAATACAACCTGGGCTTATCTGCCATTCCAGGAGACCTATGCAAGGACTAATCCTGCCCACATTCCAGAGCTCTTATACTATCTAGCTTCTCCTAGACACTGCTGACAGCCCATGCCTCTCTGCTCTTTGTGGAGGGACTGAATCCCAGAAAGAATAAGACTATCATTGCTGTTATAAGCGTGTCATACCAAAACACAGAAATTTAGGTTCTCTTCTAAGTGATTTCCTAGGCTACTATCAAGCCTGGCTATGTCACAGAGCACACTTTGTTGGAACTATTAAAATGCTCATCAACGCTTCATCCATTCCTATAATGTTTAGTGGCAAATACATATTAAACAAATATTCCATTAAAAACCCTTGATGAATTTGAAAGGCAAAATCACAGAATCGTAGGGGTTGGAAGGGACCTCCAGAGATCATCGAGTCCAACCCCCCTGCCAAAGCAGGCTCCCTAGCTCATACTGCACAGACAGGCATCCAGACAGGTCTTGAATATCTCCAGAGAAGGAGACTCCACCACCTCCCTGGGCAGCCTGTGCCAAGGCTCTGTCACCCTCACTGTGAAAAAGTTCTTCCGCATGTTGGTGCGGAACTTCCTGTGCTCCAGCTTGCAGCCGCTGCCCCTTGTCCTGTCCCCACAGACCACTGAAAAGGGGCTGGCCAATTCCCCCTGCGTCCCATGCCTAAGATATTTATAAACACTAATTAGGGCCCCCCTAAGTCTTCTTTTCTCCAAACTAAACAGTCCCAAATAAGGGATTTGAGATAAACCAGGTTTAAAATGTTGCTGACTGTCATATGTAGCCTTTCTGGATAAGATCAGAGCATGGTTTCCGACCCTTCTGAGATGGTTCTCTCCAGCTCTTCATTGCATGGGAAATGTTCATTAAATAGACACTCATATTTTCTATTTGTGTTGAAATGACCCATCTTCACAGCAGAGTGTAGAGCAAGTTAGGTTTTCCATGGCTTTTCAGAAGTCTTGCAGATTGTTGCATGTTTCTTTAATAGTATTTCTGAGTTAGATAAGGTGGTGGGAAATGGAGGTGGACAGTGAGGCCAAGACGACAGGCAAAACAGGAGCTCATGATGTAAATTTTTCTGGTGTGGAAAAAACAGGTAGAACTTGTTTGGGGTTTGTTTATTGGGGGTTTTGGCAGTATGTGTTTTGGGGTTCGTTTGTCAAGTTTTTGGAGGGTGAGGGGCTAGGGGTTTTTTTTATTTGTTGGTTGTTTTGTTGGTTTGGGTTTTTTTGAAGTGCTATAAATATTCACATTCAAACAGGATCTGTCATCTCATTCAGCTTTCTAGTGACTCCAACACTTGTAACACCAGGCACCTGAGAAAATCTGATGTATTCAATTAGCTATTGCCTTCAAATAGTGTGACTGATTGCTCAGCCCCATTTAGCCAAGAACTCAAGCAGAGAGAGGAAAAATGAACTGCTTTGATGAGCCTGCCCTTGTGTTGCCTTCCTCACCTTATTTGACTGGAAAAGGACTTGTAGTAAACCAGCTGCCTTCAGTTACATAGCTCTGATTCATCTCAAGGGCAAGCATCCTTGTGCTTTGAGTAAGATGGGAGTATTCTGCTTTAGAAGGGGGAAAACGCAGGAAGGATGCAACAGGATACTTAAAGGTGATGATTTCCTCGCCCCCCCCCTTTCTTTTTGCTTATTGCATTTTCTGGCTTATAAAAACATCCCTTTGGAATCTGTCTCTTGAAAGTGCTTTTATAGAATTTATGGAAAAATTTTCTGTAGTCTTCAAGGAAAAGTAAATGTTGTCACATATTAGTGCTCTGATACCCGCTTGGGGCAACTTACTAAATTGCAGTATTTACCAAAAAATCACCACTGCTTGAATTAAGTAACTGATGTGGTAACAGAGGCCTTCTGTGATCAGGGCAAGGCATGATGAGTCCTTTATCAGCAGGTATCTGGTGTGACAAGGTGTTAGAAGGGAGTACTAAGACAGTCAGAAGAGTATCAGTCCAGTTTGATGCAAGCAGGTGTGTTTTGTTTTAAAGTTGGTAGTAGCTGTTGTAGACCTCTTTTCTGAAAGTCATTTTGCCCCGACTTTTCTCAGGGAGTAGATGTTCCACTTCTGTTCAGACTCAAAGTGCTTGGGGCTTATGATCATTCCTTTGTACTTTCTTAAAAATCTGGTATTTGTTTCAAGGAGACTGTTTGTACTAAACATGGACTTAGTTCATTCTACTTCAAGCATTCAGCCTTCATCTGTAACTGTAGCTCTTATTTCAGGCAGTTCTTAATGATACCACACATGATTATGAACCCTGAAAGGTCCTTTTACATCTTTTTCTACCCCCTCTGGGGACTCCTATGCTTCTGAAAAAGAAGAACTCATTAAACTTAAATTATTAAACACCCAAGGAATGGCCTTCCCAGCAGAATGTGATTTATCCTGCTCAACTGGTATGAAAATTTCCAAGTGCCAAAACTGTTCCCTCTAATATCCTGGGACAAATTTAGCATGCAGTAAAAAGGAAGACTTGCATGCAACTTGTTTTTTAATTGGTTTTCTTCATTATCTAATGTCATATGTGACTTGATAAGTGAGTGACATGCTCAAGGGTGCTCTCTTTCTCATATATAACCAAGAGACTCTTACATTTGTTCTATGCACATTACTATTGAGAAGGAATGAAAATGATTCATGGGAAGATCATATCAGGACTCAGTGTAAATTAATCTATGAAAAATCGTAAACATAGGATTATGTACTAGTGTTAGCTGAATCCTGCAAGGAAATCAGCCCAACTTTCCCCCCACCTCCTCTCCACTCCCCCTTCCACGCTAAAAATACTAGAATACACCTCTAAGAATCCTTTCTTCAGATAAAACAACTATCTCCCCTTATGGATAGAGACTTTACCATAGCAGAGGTAGTAAACATGCACCACAGGGAAAAGACTAAATTTCTATTGCTGGGAGATGTGGATGATCCTTTAATGGGAAGGAGGAGTGGTGGCGGGAGAAGCGTTAGCGGGGAGGAGAGCAGTGGGCATTCGATGAGTGCACGCGTGTTCACGTAGCCTGGCCTACAGGCCGCAACCTGCGATTAGCTGGAGCTTGCAGTGGGGCAAGATTAATATTGCTGGCACAAGTACGTCGGCACTAAGCGCTAAGCAGGCCTCAGGGCTCCCTGAAGCGTATTGAAGGGCATCTGTTGCCCTCTAGTGTTTTGCTCTGCAGGTCCACTCCCACTCGGGAGCACGGCGTGAGGTGCTCCTCAGACTAGCCAGAGCTGCGAATGGATCTGCATGTGGATGTACCTGGAGTGTTCGGTGGTGTCAGGCGAATGAGGGATTGGGAAAGGAATTTATTTGCGCTACTCTTCTTTGAGTGTTATGGTGGATATGAGTGTGCAAATGGAAGCTGAGCATAAAGACAAACACAAGGCGTGCCGTGCTCGCTGTAAGAAACCGTCCAGATGCTGTAATGGGCTGGTGTAAATCTGTAGCAGCCAAGTGAGTGAAAGCTCTTAAATGTACTCCTTCTTACAGGAAGAGCCGAGTGCCTACTGAAACACACAGCAGGGCTATGTGGGAAAATTTACTAAATATATGTCTGATTTAATTTGGCTTCTAGCAGGGATCAAAAGCCAAGCTAAACCAGACAGCTGCTTTGATTTCACCAAAATTTTTACTGTGACTGGAAAGCAGTGAGGTGTTACAAAGCCTTTCATTTTGCAGGCCAGGTTCAAGTCAAGATACTTGCACCAAAGTTTTTCAGTGTGCAGTCGAGTGATTCCTTCAGCATTTTCCTTGGCATCTGTGTTCCCCCACACAGTGTGCAAGCAGATTTACAAAAACTCTGAAACACTGATACGTGAACTAAGGAATGTCCTCTGTGCACAGCAATCATGAGGGATCTGAGTTACTGAAGAGGGGATGAGGTGAGGACCAAGTCACAGCTGAGAAGGGAAAAAGTCTGAGGTTTTTCAGGGTGCTAGCAGAAATCCCACTGTGGTGTATGCCATTTGCTTTTCTTCCACTCAGTCAAGTATTCCTTTAGTAAATCGTGTTCATCAATCATTTTAGAAAAAAATCTGCACACGTGTGTGTGCATATTAAGTAATAAGCTTTTTTTTTGTGAACTACCACTTAAGAGGCTGTGCTGCTGCACTCGTGGGATGCCTTGTTCAGGCAAGAAACTATGTGCCTTGTTTCTGCTCTACCCTATTCATGCAGCGGTAGCCTGGATAGTTTCAAGGGTACCTGTGATGTGTGCTGCTGGCCAAGATGTATTTATTTGCTCACATGTGGTTTTGAGTCTCAATGCTGGATGCAGATTGAATTTTATCTGTTACATGATCAGAAAAAAAGATTTCTTTTTGGTCATGTGATTGAAGGCAATGTTTGGGGATCATTAAAATACATCTAAAGTGACAGCTTAATACAAGCTGGAGCTTTAAATCTGACGAATGCATAGAATTCAGATACTCACTGGGTTATGATCAAACTATGCTTAGAAAAAGCAAACAAAATTAGTCCCTTGCATATCACTTTTCTAGTGTTTTAAAATTATGGTATTGGTAATATGGTCCTCCTGAGCTTTTCTTTCTGTTGAAGAAGAAACCTTAAAAATTTTTTTTAAAATCTCAAACTCCCAATGCCAAGTCCTACCTGTGGGCTAGAATGGCTGTTCCTAGTGTTTAAAACAAGCCTTTTGATTTCTCTAAGTGGATGTTAAACTGGTGTCAAAGATTTTAAGATGACAAAGATTCTTGTGCCTTAGAGAAAATGTGTTCATCAAAGACGTGATAGGAATCTGTGACAGCCAGTCTAGACAGTCCCTGAGCTATTACTGTTTCTGTGGCCGTGCAGATGAGGAAGCAGCAGCCCTTAGAGCAATAGTATTCAGTAGTGACCTTGAGGACACTTAGCAGTAGGTCCTGAAGGGATGGTAAGTCTTGGGCAGCTGGACAGATTTTTACTAAGTGTGCGATAACCTTTTAGAAACAGTAGAGATAATAGTGAGGATAGGGCTCCTCTCCTCACCACAAAGGCTGTTCTGAGAGACTGTTCAGCAGAGCTTCACAAGTGCTGCTGCAGGTTATATGTTTGGTTTTTATTGAATATATAACAGATCCAAAGTGGCCTTAATGTACTGTAGGGTCTAGAGTTCAGGATGCAAGGTTGGCTTATCATTTTAGGGCCATGTGCTCATAACCATTTCAGTAACCTGGAAACAAGGGATCGGGTAAACTGGGAGACTTGCAGGTTCCAATGCGAGTAGAACATGAAATTGAGAAGCCAAAATAGACCTTTCCTCAAATGTGATGGCTATCCTTTCCTGAACACTTCATGTCATCTTGGCAGACCATTACCTTTTAGCTCTTTCAACAATTAATCTTAATGGATCAGGTGGGCAACTGAACCTGGACTGCAGTCCAGTGCTATGTGTATGCTAAGGCCACCAGATTATTTTCCTTCTCTAGTGGGCAATCAAGCAGCTAATATAGAAGAGTTTGGGTGAAAGGCTAGGCAAGATATTAGTGGCAGAAACATGCAATTATTCTTTGTTTTCAGTGTACTTTTTTGTGAGCAAAAACCCCGTGAAAGAAGTGAATTTGTATTCTCGGGGCAGTCTTCTGTAACCCCTTGAGAAAGGTTTAGACACCATATCCTTAGCTCTAACTGTAGAATAGTCCTGAAGTTCCCTGTTATTCATTGACTACGAGAGATAAATGTTCAAAGTGTGTGGAAAAGTAGACATCTAATAAAACAATAAAATATCAGAACAAATTCTCATATTCTGATGATTCATTTTTCTTGGGGGTGGGGCCTTTTAATGAACAGGAGATGAGTATGGTACTTGTAGATCAAGGAAAACTATTGTGTGTTTATAAGTAGTTTTCTTGGGTTTTTAACTTCAGTCCCTGGAGAATAAATCCTAGAACTGAACTCATAAAGATCTGGAAAACACTTTTGATGATGTGGCACAATGTATTGTATAGTTGCACTGGGAAACCAGTATGAACCTGGTTTTGTTCGTATCGCCCATTCACGAGCAGTTATACCCATGAGAGGAACACAGTAAAGCTTTTAGCTTCATGTAAGACTCTTAAGAAAGGTCGTAGAATTTATTTTCTCTGCATTAATTCTTTTATACTGTTCTGCAGTGCTGGAGAGGCTGTTGGATCTTTTGGTAATTTTTTTTCTTTTTTTTCTTAAGGTCAAGTGAATTTTGTCAGGATTAACTTCTGGCTTCTGTAGCTTGCTAATACAGGCTCTGAAGCATGCTTTAGTTGAAGGCAGCAGAAGCTTGAGGGTGTGTGTGAGTTCCCAACTTGTGGGGAACTCAGCGCTGTGTAGTTGTGGCCTTGTCGCTTGTATTGTCTATGCCTTGAACATGCATTATGATCCCCTGGCAGTTTGGTGTTGCAGAAGTAATCTTGGTGCCATTTGACAGTGAGAAGGCTTGTCTTTGAGGTACTTGTATCAGGCTGTTATGCCAAACTATGCCGTGATTTTTGTGTGAATGGGGAACCTGTAGATGATCTGTGTTACAGGTCTGTGTTACGGCAATAAGAAGTGCGTGCTTGAAAAATAAGGTTTCCTAGCACTGGCTTTGATAGTGACAGCTGTAGTTATAAAGTTTTCTATAGTTAAAAATAAAGCTTTTTCTTCTGACTGCTTCATCACTAACATGAAATAGAGCCTGTAAATTGTGAGGGTTAGGGGGGGTTTCTTCAAAACTTTCCTCTTCTTAAATGCAGTCATATGAAAGATGAACCATTCTACTTCACATCAAGGTTTGTATTACTTACAGTACTTGCTGGTTTATAGCAATTCATGTATTTGGTTTACAGAAATTATTGATTCTGACAGAATCATGAGTAAATGCTGAGCACTAGCTTTGTTACCTGTGTTCTGCTACTAAAAGCACAGAAATGAGAGGCCATTGTGGCTTTATTGTCTCTTAGAGCACCAAAGTGAAAAGTTCCCCCCCACTCTAAGGAAGCTTTAGAGTTGGAAGAAAGTTATTCCATAGAGTAATGTATTGGTAAGCAATTATGCTCATGCTTCCATCACAATGTTTAGGGAAGCCAAAGTATTCTGGAGCTGTTTGCTTTACAGGTCACACGAGTAATGGAACCTGACAGTTAATGGAGATGGCCTTGGTAACAGTGTGAATATCCCCTTTGGTTTTTTTTTAATGTCTGATGAGCGAAGAATCTTTTAGCAAGTTATAGAATCATAGAATGGTTTTAGATGGAAAAGGCTTTCAAGAGCGTAGAGTCCAGTCCAACACTAGACCATGTCACTAAGTACAACATCTAGTCTTCTTATAAACACCTCCAGGGATAATGACTCAACCACCTCCCTGGGCAGCCTCTTCCAGTATTTAACAACCCTTTCAGTAAAGGAATTTTTCCTAATATCCAACCTAAACTTCCCCTGATGCAACTTCAGACTGTTCCCCTTTTAACGCCAAGTATTAGTACCACGTAGTATTATAGCTGGCATTTCAGTGTAAATAATTAAAGGCGAAAGGAAACCTAAAGAGCAGGATCAAAAGATTCCAAGTGGCAAAGGAGTGTTTTTACAGTGCAGTGTTGCCAAAACATTAATTTTGAAAGATAATTGTCAGTTGCCTACCTATCTGGGTGCCAATGAAACTCCCAGCTAAGCCTCTTACGATAGTGAGAGAGGGTAGCGATGAATGCATGTGATAAACGTGCGGGGAATTGAGGCAATGGCAGATCCTGCCTTCTGGTATACCTTAGGCAGCAATCTGCTAAAGGAGACTAACTTCAGGATGAGAGGTTCTGTCACATTGACTTCAACGCTCTTTTAAACTTCAAATTATTCTTATTAAAACTTTTCTGCTAAGAGCCTGGTGTATCTTGAAAAATCTTTTTATTGTGGAGTTGTAGATAAATGGTCTCTTTCTGCATAAACAACAGATAAATACTTAATACAAGGTTCTTTAGAAATGTCTGCTCCTACCTAATCCAGTACTGTAGCAGTCTTTAATATGCAATTATGTTAAATGAAATGTTGCATTTGACTTGTGGCTTAAGTTTCAAGTCAGTCTAGATTTTCACTGTCTTAGAATGACAGTGTATTTTACTTAAGCTTTAATGTGTTCTCTCAGGACTACCTAGGGCACCAACTATTACGTTAAAAAAAAAAAAAGGTATAATTCCTACTTGGACCCCACCAGCATGGAATTTTCTTCTAGGTGAAAAAAGACTAAAAGTAAAACACAACACAAGATTTTTCAAAAGAAAAGTCTTTCAAGTACAACAGAAAACTCCTGTCCATTAAAATTAAACTAAATAAAACTTCTTTATTAACAAAGAGATATGCAGTACTTGATCTGTGAAATGCGTATTTGCAATAACTGGTTCCACACAGTTCATTAGGTCTGCTCTCATTGATAAGAGTTACTCATGAGCAAATACAGAGAGGCTATGTACACTTTTACTTGTCCGAGTAGGACAAGTAGCCTGGTCCAAAGAGTTGGGTAAATGGATCTAAATCCAGCTGGAGGCCGGTCACAAGTGGTGTCTCCCAGGGCTCAGTCCTGGGTCCAGTTTTGTTCAACATGTTTATCAATGACCTGAATGAAAGGATTGAATGTTCCCTCAGTAAGTTTGCAGATGACACTAAGTTGGGAGGAAGTGTTGATCTGCCTGAGGGTAGGGAGGCTCTTCA
>VZTU01028836.1:72878-103500 GCA_013400835.1 Zapornia atra | reverse complement strand
CTCAGTTTTGGGCCACTCACTACAAGAAAGACATGGAGGTCCAGGAGCACATCCAGAGAAGGGCAGCCAGGCTGGTGAAGGGTCTAGAGAGCAAACCTGATGAGAAGCGTCTGAGGGAACTGGGGTTATTTAGCTTAGAGAAGAGGAGGCTGAGGGGAGACCTTATTGCTTCCTGCAATTACCTGAAAGAATGTTGTAGAGAGATGGGTGTTGGCCACTTCACAGAGGGACAGGTGATAGGATGAGGGGGGATGGACTCAAGCTGTGCCAGGGCAGTTTTAGATTAGACATAAGGAAAAAATTCTTTACCGAAAGGGCTCTTGAACATTGGAACAGACTGCTCAGGGAGGTGGTTGAGTCACTGACTCTGGATGTATTTAAAAGATGGGCAGATGACGTGCTCAGGGATATGGTTTAGTAGAGGGCAGGTATGGTTGGACCTGATCTCAAAGGTCTTTTCCAACCTTGTAGTTCTGTGACATGTGATTCAGTTCTAAGCCAAGCATTTCTGAAACCCTCTACTTGAAGACAGCTGTGGGCACCAAAATGTTTTAGTCAAAACCAAAAATTAGTTCACTCCTTTGCAACAGTAAGGATTGCAAACTGCATGTGTGGACACTGGCATATGCTTCATGTTAACGAAAAAATGTCTGACAACTGCCGGTTAGATCAACATGCCTTTTTTGGGGGGGAAGGACTTGATAGTTTCAAAGCAGTTCATCTTTTCAAGAGGAACACTGTTATACAGGGGGCTGCTGACTGCATATTACCCTTCCCTACATCTCCCCTATGAGGAAAGGCTGAGTGAGCTGGGTCTGTTCAGCCTGGAAAAAAGAAGACTTAGGGGGGACCTGATTAGTGTTTATAAATATCTTAGACATGGGATGCAGGGGGAATTGGCCAGCCCCTTTTCAGTGGTCTGTGGGGACAGGACAAGGGGCAATGGCTGTAAACTGGAGCACAGGAAGTTCCGCACCAACATGCGGAAGAACTTTTTCACAGTGAGGGTGACAGAGCCCTGGCACAGGCTGCCCAGGGAGGTGGTAGAGTCTCCTTCTCTGGAGATATTCAAGTCTCGTCTGGACGCCTATCTATGTAATATGAGCTAGGGAGCCTGCTTTGGCAGGGGGGCTGGACCCGATGATCTCTTGAGGTCCCTTCCAACCCCTGTGATTCTGTGATTCTGTGATTCCGTGATTCCCCTTTTAGCTGACATTGTGTTCTTGCCCCCGACGCAGTGACTGAGCAAAATGTTGCTCTGAGAAGAAATTAATCATGTAGTGGTGATGACAAAACGCGTCCATTTGCTGTGCTTCTCTACCTTGCCATGCCCCTTGCCTTCAGCAGCGTGGAGACTTATATAGCTATGACTTCTTGCACGGACTGCATTTGAATTATTGTTCCTTTTCGCAAAGGCAGTGCCTTTTCCAACAGATGTTTGCAGAGTTATTTTAGGCTTTATGGAGACATTCTGGCTACTTGCCAGCTCATGGAGGAGCTGTAGCTGTCCATGCGGTCTGTTGTTCCCGAAGTGCACATGGAACAGTTTTTGCTTGTGTGGGGAGACAGTGGTGATAACACTAACAGCTTATATTCAGGTATTTGGATGTTAAAATCCAAGAATTAGTTATTATTACAGAATCAGGCTGTCTAAATATATATACCCTTCAAACTAGGTTTTTATATATAGTTTTCTTGCTGTTGGATATTTTTCTTTCAGAACTGGCTGGGCCGCAGAGCCTTGGGAGGACCATGTGAGTAGATGTGGTATTTTAAATAAGGACTTAGCCACCTGAGCCTTCTGTGTCATATTTCCTTCAGTGGTGGTATAGTGTCTTGAGAAATACTGGAAAGGTTGTTTATTTAAATGCAGAAATGAAAATATCATTGTGCTGGCTGACATGTTGATTTACCTTAATTTTTTTCTGTGATTTTGCTTTTAGTAGTATTGGAGACACTTCTAATGAATTTATTTAGTGACAGTGTCAATAATTGCAATACTACTTAATGTAGTTTCTCAATAATGCATTGTACACAAATAATCAGGCTTTTATGTTAGATAATACATATATGCCAGCCTCAGTATAATGTAAACTGTAAACTTAATTCTATGAATAAATTATAAATGATGTCAAATAAATACAACTGAAGTAAAGCCTTTGTTCTGATCTCATTATTTCAGGCTTGGCTATGGAGTATGTGTATTTATATGCTTTAGGTTCAGGCATTTTTGCTAAGACATGAGTTGATAGCTTTGTTTTGGGCATTTTAACAAGTGTAAATAAAAGCAGTGTGTAGTTTTAAGAGGCAATGAAGAGTTCTTCAAGACATAATATGCATATAGCATCCTTCCTATAAAAAGTCATTACCATTTTCTTATCTACAGCTACATAAATTTGTCCTCTGGTTTCTTTGAAAGGAAAAAACTCTGGCATGCACTTCAGTAGGTGCACTCAGGGTACTGAGCTGCTGCAAGTGTAAGCAGTGTTTATAGAAACATGTACACCTTCTCAGTAGATGGCTGTGCAAGGAGAGAGAGGCTCTATGAAAGCAGTTGGGAGGGAATAGGAACCAAGCATGGGGCTGAGGAGTTACAGGCAGGAGGTAAAGCTGGCGTTTCCATGTAAGTGAGGCACAGTGCCTGGCTCTTGTCAAGGTTTGTCTTGTGGCTCGCACAAATAAGAGCTATTATCCATGTGAACAAGCTAAAATGCCCTATTTCTTTTCCAGCCTTTAACAACAGCCTGACATATGGTCTCAGAGGAATAATTTTACAGTTTCTCTGGAACGCATTATAGTCTGGATATAAATTCAGTACTGGATGAGTTACCTTATAGGGGAAAATGGTGTCTAGTCGGACAGGTTTGGAATTGATGAATGACATCACTCCGAGCAATTAGGCTAGCTGCACAGATGTGCTGATGTCATGCAGCTGACTGCATTTAAATTTATGGCTGTGCTATTAAAGTGAGTGTAATGATAACAACAGAGACCACAGGAGGTGGCTAAAGGTTTTTCAGAGAAAACGATGAGAGAAGACATAGATGTTTATTGCAGCGCTAGTGCCTTGTGCTTTCCTAGGAGCGCAACAATAATTTCCCCCTCTTCCATCCGATAGTCCCTCCAGCTGTATGTGAGGTAGCACAAGTGACTTGTTTTTTGGTAGTAAGAATTATGCACATATGCCCTGTTTCACCATTTTAAAAGTGCTGAAGTACCTGAGGTCTGGTTGCTGGCAGCTGGCTGAGTCACTCTGTTCTGCAGAGGCTGACACAGGGCGAGTAACGTAAGTGAAGGGTTTAGCTGGGGTGCTCACGGTATTGCCTGATTTATGGAACTGGGGGTCTTACGTCAGGGAGAAAGAGAATAGAGGCTGGACTGTCACTGTCATGCACGAGGCTGTGGGTTTGACAGACTGTGGAATTGAGGCATGTGACATGAGTCAGACCCATAGGGGCTGAGGCTCACATGAGCACACGTGTCACCAGAGCAAGTCCTGTTTTCAACAGCTTGTATCTTCTTCAGGAAGAGCCACGCTGCAGGATGTTACTTGGAATATAATCTGTTTGGGCAGAAATCTGGGGGAGAGGGTTTTGTCTACTAGGTGTCACCTGGACGTTAACAAAACTGCTGTCTGCATTCCTCCTGTTTGGTGCTTCCTGCTGCAGCCTTGTCCAGGCAGCTCAATTCTGGCCCTTTGGTAAGGGTACTGATCTGGGAACCCTGTGAGAGCAAGGGAGAGTTTTTGTTCAGGTTTTGGTAAGAGAATGATGTGTCCAATGGGTCACTGCGTTGTTTTGGGGTTTTTTTTAAGAGTGAATTAGTCAACTTTTGGGCTGGTGCATTTGCATAGTGCTGCAGCTCTTCTAGAGACAGATCTAGAGAAATGACTGAAGGCAGAAATGTGGTGTTGGTAATTTTCTCCCCAAACTGAGTTTTCTTGACATGTAAACAAGCTCCTTATTCTGCCTTTCCTCTCCAAAAGAAATAAACAGTCTGTTGGTAACTTTAACCATGTCTGAAACACATTTTGAGTGGGCAGCGAAAACCCTCCTCTTCGCTACAAGGGGGAGAACATTGCTTGTGCTCAGCACGGAGTGGGACTGTCCTCTGAGCTGTGTGGGTTTCATGAATGATTAACCGTGTTTTCTAAGCACAGAAAGCTGATGCCTACACTCCTTCTGACAGGGGAGTTACCGATAACGTTGCCAGGAAGGAGAGTAAAACTGATTTCCATGGGAAAACCA
The DNA here is from genome assembly GCA_013400835.1 of Zapornia atra. Classification (NCBI taxonomy): domain Eukaryota; kingdom Metazoa; phylum Chordata; class Aves; order Gruiformes; family Rallidae; genus Zapornia; species Zapornia atra. The sequence continues at coordinate 99,253 of VZTU01028836.1, read as the reverse complement.
AGAGAAACAAAACTGGTTCTAACTTATCCCCTCCATACATCTTACCAGCCACAGTATAATGTATTCCCTTAAGCAGTTAAAGCTGTAGAAGTCTGATGCTATTTAAGACTTTGGGGAGCAGGATCTAGTAACCACGTTTGTTGGTAGTGCTTTCTTTGCCTTAATATGGTGGTCTTCAAGCTTCCGTGAGCTGCTGGGTGTTGGAAGCCTTGAGTTTGCGTGGTGTTTTGAGTAGCCCCAGAGCACTCATATTGAGCAGGGCTGCCCTGCACAGAGGAGGAAGCCTTTGTCCAGCACCTAAAAGGGAGAGGGAGCTGACTTTTGGGAGGGATTTTCTTTTATTTGCTTGAGTATCGTTTAAACTGTGGCAAGTTACAGTGAAGTTTGGAAAGGGAGGTGCAGGCTGCCTCTTCTTGTCATGGCTAATACAAAGTAATGCTGCAGATGGTGGTGAGGAAATACTGGACAGAAGCAAAGGGCCAGCCATCTATTCTGTGCTGGTGGGTGTTCTGGAATCTCATGTCCCTCAGTGCCATTTTAAAGAGCTTAAATGTTGCAAGATGCAGTTGTGTAAAGCAGCAGTCTAGCAAGGGAACAGCTGACTGGCTGACAGACCTGTGTACTCATTCCAGCTATAGGAGAAGCTATGGCAAAGGTTTAAAAAACCTAAGAAGAACCATTATAAATCCAAATTTGGGAACATTTGGCAGCAATGCTGGGAAATGTAGCTCATTTGAGAGAGCACCCTGCTGCTGAAGTGGACTCCTGTATGATTTCATAGCCCTGCTTCAGGATGCAAGGCATTGATTCGCAGTTAGGATACAGAGGGAGGCTGGAAGAGGCTGAAGCAAGACATAAACTATGAACTTTTATTATGATTGTAGTGGCAGAGTTTAGCCCACTTGCACTGGTAGTAGTTGCCTTGCAGAGACAGATGCTGTGAACAACTACTTGGCAGCAGTGAAGTATCTTCTGTGATGCTGAGAAATGTCCAATTCTGCCCTCAGTGTTCCAGAGCCAAAGTCAAACTACTGCTTTTTGTGATGAATGTGAAAACAGATGGTGAAGCAAAAAAACCCCTCAACACAAGTGAAACTTGCAGTCACTGGTTACAAGAAGCGTGTGCCCAGTGTGTTGGCAACTCAAGGATCACAAACTTTTCCTCCCTGTACAAACTGTATGGATTGGAATCTCCTAAGAACAATTTTTCTGTCCTCACAAGGAGCAACTGCTTGTGAGGAGTTGTAGGTTGTCTCTGGTCTATGTGTAAAACACATATAAACTTTTGCCAGGCTATGGAGAATTTTTGAGCTTGGTCTTATGACATATTTTTGGTTGGCTGTCATTTCAGCCTGTGCTTTTACTGAATTTATCGGTGTCCCCAGACAGTATTTTGTCTACCCATGTAGTCAGTACAAACTGTAATTCTAGTCCTGGCTTCAGATGGAAGATGCTTCAAACCTTTAGTAGCCAGTAAAATCTGACTTTCATCATGAGGTGACAGCACAGAGTTCAAGTGTGTCTGTTTCTGTTCTGTAGCAGAATTAACTTTGACCTGAAAATTTTTCCAATACTTTGGGTGAGTTGTGGAAGTGGCAGTTCTTTCTGCTATGTTCCTGCCTCATGGATGGCATAGGGTTTGCCTTCATTATGAAACCAGGAGCCTGATTGTAAGAGTTTTTGCATCTGAACATATAGGTCAAAGGAAAAAAGGGAATAACACAATATTCACAGGTTTCAGGAAGCCTCAGAGGCTTTCCTTTATGCTAAAGGGAGTACCTCACATTCACTCACAAGAAGTGACTGGGACTTACGCTACCTGATTTCTAAGCAATTTCCAGGAATTTATTTGCTGGGAAAGCCTTCAGCTGTTTCTACCCCATAGCTAGGTTTTCAAGTACTTTTATCCCCTTGGCTATTTACCATGGTTGCCTGAGGCCAATCATCAGTTTTCTGTGCTTGGGATACTTTCTGCTGTTGTGGTTTCTGGTCTGCTCTTCTCACTTTGTTCTTCAAAGTCACTGCCACAGCACTCTGCACGTGGCTTTGTCCATATAATTGTTAGAGAATACCTGAAGCACAATCTAATTATCGGGGTTTATTTTTTAATGTTACTGCACAGCCCTGGCAGAGGCTCATTCATCATTTTGTAAATTGCTTCTTGAAGTTATCTGAAGGTTAACAAAAACATACTTCCTGAATATTGTTCTCTGGATCATTTGTCATGCCCTGATTGACTTTGTCTTGTACTTTTTTACAAATGAAGGAAAAAGAGGAGTTCAGTTGTATAGTTGAACAAAGCAGTAGAAGTCCTCATCATCTTTCTTCAGTTTATGTTGAAGAGTTTAGAGAGTAGAGTTATCACCCTGTCTCCAATTGTACTGCTACCTTATAACATCTTTTATGGTCACTTGGCTTTTCTCCCTCAACTTGCCTTTAATATTTGTTGTAACCCTCCTCTCCCTTTTCACTGTGACTTGCAAGAGTGCAGAAGGTAGGTGATTAGTCTGAAGCAGACTTTCACAAGTAATGACTTTCTAAACAGGCAAGATTGCATTTTTATTTTTCACTTTCTGAATGCAAACCTCATATTCTAGAGGAAGAGAGAAAACATATTTACCCAGATGTGTCTTTATAAGAAATTAAGCCAAAGGTACAAGGGGAAATTAAGGTCTGAAATTTTGTTAGTAGGAATGTTTTGGAGTTTGGCTTTTCCAAAGATCCTACTATAGAGCTGGAGGGTAGAGTTAAAAGGCTAAAAGGTAGAGTGAGAAAGGTAATTATAGCTGAATTGATGTCCTTCTGGTTTATATGATAAACTGATGACTTTTGGACATGATTATTCCCTGTAGGTTTAAGATTTAAACATGTGATAAAGATTTCTTCCATATAGTCATAAATATGTATGGTTGCAATATTGAAAGGGATTTTTGCCTGGAAACTTCTGTGCCTGAAGAGGACAGTTATCTTCAGGATATTCTGGAATGAGAGAAGCCTCTGACATCAACATATATGTAAATGCAAATATAAAACTTTTGAGAGACTGCTTATACTCTATGCTGTATTATGCAAAGCGGGAGACACAGGCTTGAATTCCAGTTTTACATGTCAGCTGTTTAATGAAAAGTGCAGTTCCCAGAAGAAACTTATACTTGAATTCTTACTATACTTACAGCCTTACTTTGTCTGCTTAAGCAGTGTGAACATATTTTAAAACCAAAGATACTGTAAGTTAATTACTCTCTTAGACATTAAAGTCCCTCTTAACCTCACAGAATCGAGGAATAGTTGAGGTTGGAAGTGACCTCTGGAGATAACATAGACTGTTTCTTGTTCCTGCTCAGGTGATGTAGAAGACATGCACCACAGCGTCACCCATGCTGTTTTGCTGTCTAATCCTAACCCTAAACTCTGCTGGCATTTCATCTGTCCCAGGGCAGAGCTTCATGCTTTCTAGCTGCTCTTTCATGTAAAGGGCAACTCTCCTTGCTGGCTTCCTCCTAAAAAGCCTGTAGCCATAAATTGCAGCACTTCAGTCATGTGAGTTATCTCATCTATCTAACCCAACTGGGATTGCAACTGCACACAGGCCTCTAATTCTTCTTATTTATTTCCTATGCTGCACACATTAGTGCACTTGAAAGATGCCCAGCTGAACTGATAGCCCAGAAAAGGAGTGAGAGCTTTGCCCATTATTCAGTCTGGTGGGCACTTGTGTGGATATGCTTGGGGTGGGCCCCCTTCAGATGTTGTTTACATCGCCCCACAAACTTTGTCAATGTGATTGGCAACTTCCTCACCTGGTTTGTTGGTCATCATCTTCCCCACACCCCCTCCAATACCAGTCATTTTGAATTTAAATCTTTCCTTACAAAGTAGAACAACCCATGGTAAAGATGCTTTTATCCCACTTAGGTGGATCCAGTCTCTTCCTAGAAATCCTTAAGTCCCCCCCTCCACCCTGCAAAGCATCCTATAATCATAAATATTAAAATCCTGTTACCAACACCACTGTGAAAAAAAAATTTGCATTGCAGGGTGCATCTGCTACTCATGCCCTTTCCCCTCACTGGTATGATCATGAAGAACGTCACCTGAACCATGTGGGCAGTTGACTGTCACTGCCAGGGCCATGTAGTCAGGCTCAAAACTCCCCTGGTCAGCCCAGGCATTACCCTTGGTGTCCACATGAAACAGCATCAGGAGGCAAAACCAGGGGGTGGGGGTGTGTGTGACAAGCCTTGCCAGTCTTTCTGCAATATCCCGGATCAGCCAAAATGTTCCTAGATGGTGGGTGAGGTTGGCAAATGGGGTGTCTGTTTCCTATAGCAGGGAATCTCCTATTACTACCACTTGCCACTTTCTTCTGGTGCTCCCGCATGGCTCTGTTTTACCTGGCTTGGGCTCTTTCTTGAACAGAGCTCCCCAAACCCTTGTTGGGTTTGAGGACACTGTTCTGCAGGTCTTGAGGTGGAGCAGGAACCTTCCTCCTGGTGCCAGAAGCCACAAGCTTCTAGCCTTCCCCACTCTGGGAGTGTCTACTTCCCACCCTGACAGGCACAGACTGCCTGACCCTTCTTCAGGGAAATTTGATGGTTTGGGTTTTTGGAGCTGCAGTATGGGAAAAGATCTGGTCATTCTCTTGGTAGTTTTCTAATAGTGGTGTTAAGAGAAACAAACTTCCTTCCCTGACTCGAAAGACACTGGATTATAACGATGGGTCATGCTGAACGTAACAATTCATTCCAAAATCTAGGAAAAGCTAATCTAGGCAATATAGTAACTGTATGTTTGTCTTCCATATCTAGTTGTGGATAACCTTAATTTTCTGGCTGTTCAGCAGAAACCTGCTTCAGAGCTCAGATACTTGAGTTCAGATTTGGAGATATGTTTATGAGTGTACACAGCTCAGAAGTGACTCTAGAGATGGCAACTCTTTACATACTGAATGCATGAATAAAACTGTGTTCTAATGTCCTTCGTAACCACTTAATTCCTGTATTCCATAACGCTTGTACTCTAATACATTGTCTTTAGCCAGTGATTTCAGCTTTAGCACTACTAGATATTAAAGGCAATTGTTTATTGAATTGCTGGCAATATACCCGTATTGAACAGTTTTTGCCACTTGCCTAACTACTAGAGACAGATGGTGTTCATTTTGTAAGATAGTTCAAGGTTGTAAGCCCTGTCTGATGGGGAATGTAAATTTTAACAGGAAAACACGGGTAATTAGTAAAATACATGACAAGGTTTCTGGTATTCTCTTAATTTAAAAAAATTTAATAGACATTTTCTGCCTCTGCATTCTGTGGAATATAGCACAGTAAGGAACTCCATCGATCTGCTGCAGTTTTCTGGTGTTGTGGAATAGGTACTGAGTGTTGTTCAGACCACAGAAGTTAGAGACTGCTTCAGTCTAGAACAGGAAACTACCTTTTTTTTTTTAAAAATCAGTATTGGGGCTGGAAGGAGCAGGTCCTCATCTCTGACCTTAGTGCAATTATGTGGTCTTTGAGAAGAATCTAGATGCTAGACCCGACCCGAGGGATAGTTACAGTATTCCTGTGTTAGGATAATGCTCCTATGTAGGATACTTAACAACATATAACTGTGTTGGGATAATTCAGTGTGTGAAGGACATCAGGAGCTCATTTTATCTAACCTCCTGCTCTGTAAGAAATGAAGCAGGAAATCAGAACTACAAACAGTGTGGCATGGGAATTCAAAATAATCACAAGAAATTTGGACAAAATACAGGAGTATTCAGAGAAAACTTTTGTTTCTTAAACATGAACCGTGATTACTTTCTGTGTATGTGTGCCACCTACGCTTGCTTTAAATCACAGAATCGTAGGGGTTGGAAGGGACGTCCAGAGATCATCGGGTCCAACCCCCCTGCCAAAGCAGGTTCCCTAGGACATATCACACAGGTAGGCATCCAGATGGGGCTTGCATATCTCCAGAGAAGGAGACTCCACAACCCCCCCGGGCAGCCTGTGCCGGTGCTCACCCTCACTGTGTAAAAGTTCTTCCACATGTTGGTGTGCAAGAGGTTGTTTTATCTCTCTACCATTCAACACAGCTTGATTGTAGGGGAGGTTATGGTGTTGGGGATGGAAAAAGAGCTTTCTAGTTCCACAGAAGCTTCCATGAGAACTCAGAACTTAAGCCAGAGGCTGGTTTCTCTGCTTTTGTTTTTGGCAGCTGAAGTGTCTATTTTTTAAAATTTTTTTTTTAATAATCTGGAAAATGCTTCAGGGTTCAGTTGCTGAAAGCAACTTGTTCTACTCTTTCCCCAAAGTTACTTTAAATAAGGGAAGACTTAAGAAAGGATTAAAATGGGGCTTTTTAGGCAAATGAATTTGTTAAAAATATATTATATTATTTTGTGACCTACCTTAAGTTATATATGAAGAAGGTAACTTTGGCAAATAGTTCTTATTAGTACATGCTGCTGACTGTCATTGCAATTTCTCTGCTGTGGTAGATTTCCTTGTCAGACATAGTTTCTTCACTTTCTTGAACATCCAGTTTCTTGTTATGTCCTTCAAGCTACAAAGCTACAATGTATGAGCCATCCAGACAAAAATCTGTGCCCTAAATGCAGTTACTGTGGGGAGCTGTGTGTTCTACTGTGGTACTTGTGGCAAAATGGCAGTGTGCAAGCAGACCAGTGAGTAAAACCAAACCATGCAAAAATTTTCATTTAGAAAAGTTTATTTTAAAGCTCTTAACACATAATTTGTCCATCTCAAAGTCATGTACTTTCCTAATGCAATTATGAGAAAGCTGTTAAATTAAATTGCTAGTGGTTGTCTAGACATCCCACTGGAATCTTCTGAGTTGGAATTTAATTAAATGGAGGGAATGTCTATGGTTCTAGACAGAAGTATTTGGCCCAAGTGCCTTATAGTTGAAGATGTGGTTTGGAGATGAACTTACAGTTCTTTTGAGGATAGGAGAAGATCTCTGGATTTTGAATTAGATACTAGATAGAGGAAAAGAATTAGAGTTGTAAAGAGTACAACTTGTTATCACTTCCAGGGATGATCATGTTCCTGAGAAGCAGCTAGGGCTGTATCAATATGGCATGGCAGTGAGAACTTCTGGAGAAATGTTTGCAATTCCCTGTTGCTGTCCACAATTACCCTGCTACTTTTGCCTCAGCAGCATCCACAGTTGTTCCATTTTTAACCCTTCACTTCTTTTTTTCTTTTGGGGGTAGGGGGGGGGGGGGGGCANGTAGGGGGGGGGGAGGGGGGCATAAACCATAAAGCTTGATAGAAACAACCTTTTAAAAATCTTATGGTGTGGCTCAGAATGAATTATCCCCTGTGAGCTGTTATTCTCCATCTGCTTACATCTCTGGGACCTCTGGGCCATTAAGTTCGTATTCGCATCAAGTGCTCCGTTTATTTCCACACTGTTGGCTTGGCACGTAGACTTAAAAGTCAGGTCCTTGGAAGCAGGAGTACTGTGGAAGTACTTACTCTGCTGGTGCAGTGTCAATGACAGAGTGACTTCACTTGGGCACTCAAAATTCTATCGATCAAGAGTAATTACTGAGACTATTTTTTTTTTTAAGTGGGGGTCCCCTTAACTAAATGGGAAGTTAACAATGTGGAATTATTTTCTTGATTTGTGTTTTAACTTGGAAATGTTGGCTGNCTTTAAAATGGAAATGTTGGCTGCTGCTTTTTTTTTTTTTTTTTGAGACTGGAAGTGAAATTAAATACTGTGTTAAGCATTAGCAGATGCTACAGGGGTGTACAGAATAGTGAAGGAACCTCTTTTGTGGGCACGTGGTGGGATTTAAAACTCTAAATAAAGCTTTGTATGTACGCCATCCTTTTGGCAAGTTTTGCTATGGCTGGTTTTGCTGATGAAGCTCTTGATGTCTTTCTGGAACACTGTAGACCAGAAATAGACAGCCTTACAGGAAGAAAAAAAACATCCCTGATGTCTATCATCCTCCTGAGAAAAAGGATGGAAACAACTCTGGATATATGAATGACATCTTGATATTTGGGTTTTATTTTCAGTATGAAGAAATAGAATTGGAGCCATTTAGGTTGGAAAAGATAGCAAGGACTTGTTGGGCTTTTTTTCTTTAAACAACTATATATATGGTTACTGAAGCATGCAGACAGTGCCTTTTATGTCAGTGGGGTTTATTTATTATAGTGTAACACTGATTAAGGTCTACAATTTTTTATGTTGATCAAGTAGTTTGGTGTCTGAAGTTGGATTGATCTTAATCCAACAGTCATTCTGCCAAATTGTTTAACCTTTGTAAGGATTACCTCTTTCAGGTCAGTAACACATCTTTTGGAGGAAAAATGTATCTGGTTACCAGAACACACTGAATCACAAATCTGACTTCACTTCCAATGTGTTAATGTTTTTTTTAATGACCTTAAACTGCTTCTGACACTATTTTCAGGTTCTGAAACGTAACATGGGATCAGGTCTAGGGCTATGATCTGGATATGGAGTTAGCACATACAGTTTTCAGTTTCAGTACAGTGTAGATGAGATCATAAATCCAACTTTTGCTCTATTTCCTAAGGTTTTATTTTTGTCTTGTGTGGAAGACAGATTCCTCCTCTGCTTCAGGAGCAAGAAGGTTCTTTGTGATGCTAAGAATAATCATAATCTCAGACAGTCTGTGTGTGTATATATATATATAAATAAAAATATAAAAAGAAACGTATCTTGGTGGTTGTGGAGCTGGATTTATTGATGCAGTGGTGATGAAGGTATGTGGGCACATATACTATAATGCCACCAGCAAAAGTAGTTACTCCAAAGGGTATAAAATTGCGGTCTTGTACACTCTGAGAGTCCATTGAGATGTATAGCATCTCTTCCTAGTGAGTATACAGGAAGTAACAAGTATCTGTAGCCTTCTGCACCTGGGGAAACAGCAAAAGAGAACATCGTTCAATTTGGAGAGTGAAAGTAAATCAGTCCATAGTATAGTACAGACCTTACCTCTCTGGGATTAAAGATATCCCAATTCCCTATGGTATTCAAATTATAACCCATCCCCAAACACAAGCATCTATGTTTTGTAAACTGTATTTCCACATGTGCTCTTGTATCAAAATCTACGTGGTCTTTTGAGATCTCCTCTTGACTCTTACAACACTTGCCCTGCTAACCCACCTGAAATACTTTGGTCTCTGTGTACGTGGTTGGGTACATGAGCCAGCAATGTGCCCTCGTGGCCAAGAAGGCCACTAGTATCCTGGGGTGCATAAAGAAGAGCATGGCCAGCAGGTTGAGGGGGGTTCTCCTCCCCCTCTGCCCTGGTGAGGCCCCATCTGGAACTGTGTGTCCAGTTCTGGGCTTCCCAGTTCCAGAAAGACAGGGAACTGCTGGAGAGAGTCCAGTGGAGAGCTACTGATTAGGGGACTGGAGCATCTCTCATGTGAGGAAAGGCTGAGAGAGCTGGGTCTGTTTATCCTGGAGAAGACTGGGAGGGGGTCTTATCAACACTTATAAATATCTAAAGGGTGGATGCCTAGAGGATGGGGCCAGACTTTTCAGTGGTGCCCAGTGATAGGACAAGGGGCAACAGGCACAATGTGGAACACAGAAAGTTCTGTTTGACCACGAGGAATAATCCCTTCACTGTGAGGATGGCAGAGCATTGGCACAGGCTGCCCAGAGAGGTGGTGGAGTCGCCTGCTCTGGAGATACTCAAAACCCACCAGGACAGATCCTGTGCAACCTGCTGCAGGTGATCCTGCTCTGGCAGGGCATTTGGACTAGATGATCTCCGGATCCAACTCCAGCCATTCTGTGATTCTGTGTACTGCAGATGAGATTAAATTCAGCCCAGGGCCATTGTTTTAAAAAATGAAATAGCTAAAACATTTTCTACTCCTTTCAACAGGAGTAGAAGACCCATATCACCTCACACAGCCCTTCTACACCACTAGAAAGTATATTTTGATGTTTGTGGGCTTTCACTTAGTTTGTCTCCCATAGGATCATCTTGTTTATTCAGTACTCCCTCACTCCTGACCTGGTGGGACTCCACAAGGAGGATGACAGTCTTCAGGTCTGGGGCTGGAGGGAATTCCCGCGGCTTCTCCTTGAGGCCAAGGCTGCTGGTGATGGCTGTTTAACCTGTGAGAGTTGTGCTATGTTTGAGGCACTGAGTTGCTAGCTGACAGAGCTGAGGAAAGAGATAAACAGACCACATGCCGTCAGGAGGGGCAAACAGGAGACTGACAGGGTCTTCACAGAGTGCTTGCAGAGGTGAGAGCCTGAGGCATGCAATACAAGGAAGAAGGCACAGATAGATGCTGCACTTGAAGGAGTGGTGGGTAAGGATTCTGAAGAAAGGGGAGGCTGGAAGCTTCAGGCTTTCACAGCAAGAGAAAGATTCTTTTCTTTGATCTGAATTTACAAAATTGGTACTGCACTCTGATAGTTAATACAGAATAAAAAAACTCCATTAGGGGAGACATCAGAGTCAGCTGGACCTGACAGAGCATTGGTACTGAGAGGAAGTGATGAACACTAGTGGTTGGAGATTCATTTTTACATGAGATAGAAACACCCAGCTGCCAGTCAGTCATGTTCTCACAGGAGGTATTTGGCTTGTTGTGGCCCAGATCCAGGGTGTTTTAGAGGGCTGCTGAAATTAATCTGGCCTTCAGGTTGGTATCCTTCATTGATTGCCTGCATGATGCCAAAGGTGCCATCAAGTGAGACCTAGAGCAAACCAAGAGGGGCTCTAGAGCTCTGGAGGTAACAGTGAAGGGTGTGAGCTCAGGTTGCATTTTCCTCAGTCCCACCCTCGAAGGGAAAGACTCAGGGGGAGTAGATGCCTTTTGCAAGTTAACCAGTGGCTGTATGGCTGGTATTGTTGAAGGTGTTTTGGCTTTTTTGACTATATATCCCTTTTCAAGGATTGGATTCATCTGACAAAAAGGGATAAATCTGCCTCTGTCTACAGACTTGACAGCCTTGTGAACAGGGCTTTAAATTAGATATGGGGTGATAAAAGCTTCCACTTAAGAGAAGGAACATTGGGGTGAGAAGTACATGTAACAAGGTGACAGAAGAGAGCCCTCAGGAAAGCTAAAATTGGTCATAAGGGGCCAAACCCAAGAACGAGTTCAAGCAAACTGAGAAGCCAACAGGAGGTGCAGGAACTCTGGATGTGGACACAGGAGTATGATGTCACTGGGAACAGACTGCATGACTGTGTACAGGCTATTTGGTAGGGATGGTTGGGAAGAGAGGAATGGTAGTCACTCTAACTGGAGTGCTCCAAAAACCGTATGTGAGATCCTGATGCAAGTGATGTGGCAGTTCAGGGCACATACCTGTATCTAACTGGCATTGGTACTGGCCCTTCAGAATCAATACCAGACAAATTTTTGTCCTTTGATAATAATTTGATACTTTAACTGCCAAATGCAATAATGGCAATAAAACTCTTAGACCACATCAGTAACATGGTTTCATGCTTATGAAAGCACAGAACCTGATGTGCATCAGGTGCCACATTCAGGTTCTTAACTCTGTTGCATTTCCCATCTGCATCTTGCTCATGTTGCTTTTTGGAGCTGTCTGTCTGTCTGCAGTGTCGTGAGGAGAACCCAGTCATTGGGTTGGGAGGGACGTGCCATTGACACCAACACTCAACACCTCTTGTGGGTTATCTAAAATAGAGATGTTCTGATTTCACACTTTCTTGGCTGTGTCTCTGAAGAAGAAAGGTGTTAGCCCAGCAGAGTCCTCTTGCCAGGCCAATGTAGGAGTTGAAATGGAATTAGAAGTCTCTCTGTTACTTCCCCTCTTCATTCCTACAGAGCTAGTGTAGGTGAATCTGCTTTGTGAGTTGGTGCTGGTAAAGCACAGCTGGCTCTTAATGAATAGACATTGTAGTGCCAAAAGCCATCCTGCTCCATGTTAGGCTTTTTCCTCTACTTTTTCTGGAAAAAGGAGGAAATTTCCAAGCAAAGGGGATATTTGCAGAGTGTTTGTAGTTTATGCTATACCTTCCTTTCTGGAATATTATAATAAATGTGTCTAGCAGGTGCAGACATTAAATCAAAAGGTAAAAATGTAAAGAAAAGCTATAGTAACTAGTAAATATATATTTCAGTTTACTTAACACCTGCTCAAATCTCTGACAGTTGGAATGAGAATGCCTTGTTAGGACAAGATGTAATTTTCATGTCTGTCTAAGAGCCCAGGTTTGTTGCAAAAATGAGACCTACCATTCAATCTTCAATCTCACTTGATTTTAAAGGACCACAGCTTATTACTATAGGTAGGAAAAGCAAAGCACTAGAATATATTCGTCTGGGAAAAAACTAGTAATAGAGTATTCTGATACAGGATGCTGAGTATTTTCCAAGGAATTTTTTTTTTTTAAAACCAATTTTAATCCTGCTTTGAAAGTTGAGGTGGAAAGATCTCTGAATAAGGTCATTTATTTGCATGATCAGCTCAATTGGAAAATGAGTAAGTTTTATAAACAGTAAAAACATGGGGAAAAGTTTGACTTTTACTCTGCTACTTAGTAGCAACCTTTGCTGCTTTTATATATTGTTTTGTGTGTTGTTCTTGCCTTTGGAGTACTTGCCACTCAAAGAAAATGAATCTTCAATTTAAAAAAAAAAAAAAAAGCTTTATTATTGGCCTCTACAGCTACTGTGGTTAAGAGTTTTGAAGATCCTGGTGCTTTCTGACTTAATGATATACACATCCAAACTGTTTATGCCTATTTAACTGTGGAATTTCACTCAAATTTCATATCCTGTGAACAAAATGTGTTGTAAAAACAAAAGACTTATAAAGGACTTTCCAAATTAAAAGAAATAGCAAGAATCTTACTAGTGAATGATGGCTTGGAAGTCTATTTCTTTAGTAAGAACTTGCCCTGCTAATTAAGTCTATTTTCTATTTGCATGTCTCTAATACTATTTCTTAGGGAGTAACAATTGCAGTCTTCTAAAATCTGAAAGGATGTTTTTCTTTGTAGATGTGCACTGGAATCAAAACATACTTGTGTTATCATGTTGAAAAAGCTGTCAGTGCAGTGACTTTCTTGCTTGGGCAGGGGGGGTTGGACTAGGTGATCTCCAGAGGTCCCTTCCAAGACCTATCATTCTGTGATTCTGTGACTTTATTCTACAAAGCAAGCAATCAAGGATGTTTAGGCAAGAGTTACGGCTGATTTTAGAAAATGAATGAGCTACTACTTGACCTTTTTCTTATTCATTACTTTCACAAAACTAACTTTTAACAACAGTGGAGACTCACAAGAATTTTTAAATAGTTTTGTCTTTTCAGAAAGTATTAAAACAAAACCAAGCAATTTAGCTTCTCTGTAAGTGACAGACCTCCTAAGTCTATTAAGAGGCACAAATATGATTCCAAGTATATCCTAAGAAAGTTCTCCCATAAACGATGTGAGAAAAGACCGCTAAGAAATAATGATGAAGGTTTAATAGTATAATAGTGAAGAAGTAAAAGCATTGTGAAAATGAAGACTGTTTCCTTACAGCAATGATAAGGCAATTTAAAAATTGAAGACCATAATTGCTGCCATATGACTGCCACCCATAATCTGTCTTAAACAGAGCTTTAGCATGCTATAAACAAGTCTTCATCATTCATCGTACAGAGTTAGCAACTCTGTAATTGACACTGTGTATTACATATTTATGTAACTTCTATTATCACTACAACTGGAGTTTAACTTTTAATTTAGAGGGCATGAATATTGGTGGTAAATATGCATAGTTGATTTTACATGCATACCTCTAAGTGTATGTATTACTATGTGTGACTGCAGCTGATAATCCAGACAATTTGGTAACATGATCTACTGTTCAGTGTGTTTTCCTGAATGCTTCTTTAGAGGTAGACATGTAGGAAACCTTCTTACCCAGATGCCAAGAGGCTTAGGAACCCCAGTATCCACAGTTTAATTTTGTCTCTTTGTAATTATGGCAGTCTGATAAAACCAACAGATTATTCCTGGGAGTGGTTAAGAGTCAAAGCAGGGAAGCCAATTTGGTTTTGTCCTGTGGACTGTGAAATGAGGCTGTTGAAGTGCCTCCTCTGAACACATCCAGTTGTTATCCCAGAAAGGAACACACAGAAGAAACTAAATAGTAAGCAATGAAAGTGGATAACAGTAGTGATTAAGGTAGAGTCAGATTAACGGCCTGCTTGGTCTTATATCTGGGGTGATGAGAGAGAAACCTCATGAGTGCAGAATTAAGTTGTCTTTCAATTATCTTCTACTGTGTTCAGTAAAACTGAAATTCCAGATATCCAGGAATACCTAAGGTACATCTACGGAAGTCTGTCTCAGTGGCTTCCTGAAATAAAATGGGTGTCCAAACTAATTTTGGACCTCATTTGGGGTTTTTTGTTGCTTTTTTTTTTTCCTCACTGAAATGCTATCTTTGACATTTAAGTGGTGGAAAGCTGCCAGGATTTGTGTTTCCTACAGACTACCACAAGATGGCAATGTTATTTCTATGCTTAATGAGAGAGGAACTAAAGGGAAAGGCTAATGGCAATTACTTCCTTCTTGGGAAAGGCTATCTTGTGTTAGGCTCACTCCTCTTATTAAATTTTAAATAACCTAGAAATCATGTTTTGACTGATTTGGATGTGGTTATCAAATACATGGTGTCAGGTGATAGGATACTGAGTCTGGGTTCATTTGGTATTCTTTCTACAGGAATAACATTGTGCCTTTATAATAGCATAATGTGAGGCAGGTGCCCAATAAATGAAAAACCAAACTACTCTGTCTTCCCTGTTCAGTCCATACCTCTCAAATGCGACTAGACCAGTTTTGCATTAAATATCCCTTTCTTCTGTCCTCAGTTTAAATGTTTGTATGGCTATCTGAGTTGGCACTCAGTACTGGGTCTTCTAAGAATTAAGATGACTGCAGGGTGCAAGAGTCATAACCTGTGAACTGTTCATAATTTTTTTACTGGTGCAGTTTTTGACTGCATGTTGCAGAATTAACTGTGATGTCACTTTGCCAAAGTCTAATGCAGAAGTTCCAAGAGTGAATAAGGAAATAAAATATTACTGGCTATGCAGTTATCTTTGGAAAGTCTCCAGGCTGAAGACGTTTTTTCGTTGTAAACTACTAGAGGTCTCAGTGTGAGACCATTTCTCTGGACCCACCACAGGGACCCCATGAGTGCCAAACCCGGAGGGGGGAGGAGAATTATTGTCAAATATTCAAGGAAACCCATCAAGTGTGGTCTCATCACCACATAAATCCCCACTTAAACCAGTTTTGTGGTATGGATTCTTAGTCAGGGCCCCTCTTTAAAGCTCCAGTGTCAAAAATTCGAATTCAGAACAAAAATATGTGAAAGATTTTCTTGGGCAAGTGGATTTTTCAAGTCTTAGTTGAATTGCTGCTCAAAAGGATGAACAGTGAGTAATTAATGTGATTTTCTTATTTAAGAATAGCTGGGTTATTCAAAGTGTCATGTGTCACCTTGCATGTTGTTCATCAGTAGCTGTTGGCATTAGGAGGTCTCATGTGAAGAATGTCAGTGTCGCATGAAAGGAAAAAGAGGACCAAATTATTGATGAACTGTTTTACTTTGTATGTGTTACAAGCATCAGAAGAACCTCTGAAACTCGCCCTGTGTGTGCAATGTTTCCCCCCAGGAACTGGACTTGATGTCCTGCAGTGGCCTATGAGTGCTCACTGTCTTCACCCTGAGAGCTCCAAGAAGTGCACCCTCTGCCTGTGGGTCCAGGCCCTACTTTTCTGAATTGTGTTGTAGGTGTACCTACAAGAAGCCTGTTCTCAAGCCTGTCTTCAGTCTTTCCTCCTGGATGGGTCTCAGACTATGTTGTAGCTTTGTCTCAGGCCTCACCTCTTCCTACTTCTGACTAGACTGCCTGGATAGACCCTGAACCTTGTTCATCACCTCAGCACATCCAGAACTTTCAGTGGATGTTGCTGTCATCCCCTGACTCTGCTCCACCACCTCAGGTACTGCAGGATTGTACCATATGTGATGAAGATGTTGCCCTGCCCATGCTAGGGTCACTACTTGCATGCTTGTCTTACCAGCAGCCTTGCTCTTGCTGTTTCTGATGACTTGCTGCTCTCTTCATCTTAGTCACTGCCATTTGTAAGCTACTCATCTAGATGAAAACTTGTTTTCATTGGTCTGAAACGATATCTCTAAAAATCTCTTCAGGAGAAAAATAAAAAGTGAAGGGGAGCAAATTTTCTACTTGCATGCTATTTTGCTGATAGCTGCACAGTTTCTTACATCTTCTCACTCCCTTGTCTGGTGGTAAAAAACAGCTGCTTGCATTTTTTTTCTCCTAAATGTGATTCCCAGAGGCACTGTGACCATGGCTGATGGGCTCGGCCTTGGTCAGCAATGACTCCATCCGTGAGCCAGCTGGTGTTTGCTCTGTTGGGCCTGCAGAGAGCTTCTGGCTGCTTCTAGCAGAAGCCACCCCTGGAGCGCCACCCTTTTCTACCAGAACACAGCCACACAAAACTACAACCACCATAAAATTCACATATGCAACTCCTGGATTTAGAAAACAGCCTTCTGAAATAGAGCACCCTGGGTAATTGCCCACCTGTAAGCAGTTGTGTTTAAAGCAGGGAAGTGGCTGATGGTGGTCTTTAACAAGAGTTTGCCAGGAAAGTAGCATATAATGTGAGTTAAAAGAAGTTACTAGAAAAAAAACTGTCAGGAGCACAAAGATATATCTTGGTAATCTGATAAAACATTAATTTTAAACTACTGAATTTCACTGACCCTTAGTTTGTTGTAACGCTTCTCTCCTAAAGGAATTTAAATTATAGAAAATCAGCTTCATTTAAATAGATTTAGAAGTTTACTTCTGACTTGCCTTAGTGTAACTGCAACTTATGGTTGGCCCTCTGACCTGTGATAGCATTGAGGTTATGGATTTTTCTTTGTACTGCAGTTCCTGATCCTCATATACTTAGAGCAGAATATAATCAGCGTAGCAACTGCAGTCACTGCCAGCCCTTTGTGAAAGGGTTTGTTTGCTTTTGTTTTTAGAGGCGAGGAAATGAGTCTGATCCTGACAGTCATCAGCTGGTGAATTCTGAGGATCTGATAAAAAGACCCTGAATATTTAAGAAGGGACCTGAGAACAGAGAGTTGCATGACGTTCTGGCTCAAATGTGTACAACACCTAATGGGATGCTGCATCCTGCTGTGCTGTGGAATTGGTCCTAATGGTGGATTCAGTGGGAGTCCTGAGGACTTTCATTGCTTTTAGGCTCCCAAAAGGAATTAAGGGTGACTTGCTAGCTAAAAAGTAAATACTTGTACTTGATAGATGGCTTTTCATAGTGTTGAAATATATGGTAAGATACATCAACTAGAAACTAAAGCCACACTACTGCAGACTGAAAAGACTCTAGTAGTAAAAGAAAGTAACATTTAGAAAAAATGATGAAAGGGTAGTGGTGATTTCCATACCAACAGACTGTCCCATTCAAGATTGGATGCCTGTCCAAAAGACAGGATTTTTCTGATTTTTCTAGACTAAGTCTTATGTCCCAAACCTAGACATTTTATTGGACCAGTATTTTCTGGTTTTAATATCTCAAGAAATGTCTGCTCAGTACATCAGCTTCAGTTCTGGTTTTGATTCTGTAATGTTGCTCATGGCCGCTAAGCGCAGTGCTAGTGAAGAAAATTGGCCTCCTGTTTCTAAAATTTATGGTACTGGTTGTATTTTGTACTGACATTTGACATTCCAGAAGTGAAATTTGGAAAGGTATGGGTTTTTTCTGTAATATAAATTCTATATTTGTTGGCTTCGAACATAACTGGAGGCAAATTACTGAGACCCATGCTTCCTTGTTGTCTGATGAGGAGAAAGATGACCGTCATAGGGGTTAGGGTCAGGATATCATATGTTTTTTTAAAGATCTCTAATGAGAAAAATGGTAAAAATGGTCTAAAAAGAAAAAAAAAAAACTTGGATGGTGAAAGAAATTTTCTAGCAATGCCAGTGACTTAAAATGGTCTCTGGAAAAAGTCTTCTACAAGGGGTTAGCGTTGGGTTTTTGCAGCCGACAGGATGGTTTCTTTGTCTCCATTGGAGATCTCACCTTCTTTTCCATTTCCCTCACACACTTCCAACTCACACACACCTTTTCTTAGTTTTACTGGCATTTATCCA
Organism: Zapornia atra; assembly: GCA_013400835.1. Lineage (NCBI taxonomy): Eukaryota > Metazoa > Chordata > Aves > Gruiformes > Rallidae > Zapornia > Zapornia atra. The sequence continues at coordinate 81,037 of VZTU01028836.1, read as the reverse complement.
GTAGCCAGTTTGTGCAGTACTGCACACAAGCACTTCTTGTGGAAGGTAGCTGAAGGCACAGGTGGTGTCATATGCCTTACTGAAGTTGGTTTTCAGCCTTTCTCAGATAGACTTCCTGTCACGCTGATGATAACTGGGAATAGTTGAGATGTTATAGATGTATTATTCTTTTTTAAAGGGTATTTATTATGTACAAGTGATGATAATTGTCTTCTCTAGCCTCCAGTATTTCTCAAAGTACACAGTAGAAAAGTAGAAGCAGTCATCTTGAAACCACTGGGTTTTGATACTTTTGGCTGAAAATCTAGAAGTGGTCTACCCTTGAAAAATGTTAAAACTTGAAAGGCGAACTGATGGAAACCATTATTAACCTTCCAGTTTGGATAGCCTAAATTTGTAATACTAGTGAATTTTTCAATGATCAGTCTTAAATAAATTGAGTCCCTGCATTATCTGTGGGTAAGTGCTTTTCTTCTGAAACATAATTTTAGACTGGACTGAGTTGAAGTTGGCATCATTCCCTGTGCTCCCCATGATATCGAAGCGCACTATATATTTTAACTTTTTAGTAGCCTTTGCCAATGCAAACAAAAGTTATAATTAATAGTCTCAGCAATTTTGCTGCCAAAGGTTCCTGGCCACAATTCTTAGTTTGTTTTATGCTGCAGATGCATACCTCTGAACCTTGTTAATGATTTTTTTTTTCTTTGCCAATGATTAAAGACCACTACTGTCCAAGAAACTAGCTCTACTTGAAAAGTATAACAGAAAATAAAGCATGGCTGTTAAAGAGTTAATTTCTCATGAGAAAATATTTTTTGAGCGACAGTCTTTAAAGAAGCTAAGATTCTTGTTAAAGCTAAAGCACCATCTCACGTATCAGTCAATTAATTTTTCTAAAATAATTTTGAGTGTAGAGTTCTATTGCAGATGGGGTGTGTTACAGTTTTGAAAAATTACACAATAAATCTATGGGTTAGCAAGATGAGGTCCTATCTCTTTGCCCTCCGGAGCAGAATGTAATTAATGGCCCTAATAATCTCAGCCCTATTATGGTGGTAAAATCTCTGCCATGGTGATATGATACTTTTTAATTATTCAAGTATATCTCTGTTTCCAAGTGTGTGATCTGATTTCTGACTGTAGAGGTAGCTTGGGAAGTGCAGCTTTAACACAGGACCTTTATGGAAAGGTAGTGTTTCTTGCCAAACAAATAGGTCTGGTTTCCTAAAAAGGGATTTGTTGTTTTTTTATATTCTCTACTTGTGGAGTTAGACCACACAGCTGGTTTTACATTACTGACAACTGAAAATGGCTGATGAACTTGCTTCTTCTGAATTTGATGGTACAAGTGTTTTCGGACTGTATAGAAATGTTCAATCTTTCCCCCTCCTTTACCTTCATGGTAGTCTTGCTACAGTAACAGTCTGGATATTGGTGTGCCAAGACTAATGTCTTGTTCAGCTCTTTGTTTTTCTTCCTAAGAATCTTTTGTTCTGCTTGTATCATTTTTTGTGACTGAGTCTCCTCAGTGGAAGGCTCTGGGTGGGTGGTTCAGACGCTGTATCTGATCAAATACTGTTTACGTGGGGCATCTGACTAACAAGCACATGCCTGAGTGGGATTAATATCATCATAAATGCCTCAGATAGGCACAAATCTAAGGAATGCATTCAGGCTGTCACCTTATTCTCTAGTGCTTGGTGACTCAGCTGAGTGAAAAGTCAAATGGAAGCCCCGGAGTTAAAAGATCTGCCTGTCATTTGTTATGTCTCTTCCAGTGTCATCGGTTCTACATTTTCTCTGCTTTTTCATAAGTAGGATGATTTGAGAAGAGCCAATTAAATGCCCTAGTGTTATTGCAGCGTTCTGTGAGTACTTGAGATGTTCCAGCAGGCAATACCTAAACCTGTCTGAAATTTAGCTTTGCCTCCTCTTTGAACAGGACTCTCTTCCCTCCTGTGTTTCCTTGTTCACCTGGAAATATGCTACTTTTACTGTATCTAAATGTTTCTTCTATTCATTTTTAATTTACTCTACTCCTCCATGCTATGTCAGCTTTTCCAATAGGGGAAACCGTAATGCCCATGTAATTTGGGAATCTCACTTTGCTTTCATCTTTTAATAAATGCTACTTTATTTCCAGCTCTTAGGAGGGTGATGTTTCCTATTTTTAGAAACTTTGCTATATTTGATGAGTCTTAAAGCTGTCACCTTGGCTATTTCTGAAAACCCTGTGTTTAAAGGGAAAAAATCTTCAGAGAAATAAATTTCCCAGATTAGTGGGTTGGGTTTTTTTAAAATGCTCTAAATGTAATGTCTGTTTTCAGGACAAGTGTTTGCATCTAATTTGAATTTCAGAAGTAATTTTTTTACTATATCAAGGGTACTGTTTCAAGTGCTTGGCAAGATAGCCTGAGGATCGGTGGCTTGCTCTTGTCACTGCCACAAAGCTGAATTAGAGGAATAGAGAAAAGGTTGTCTCTTGTTTAACAACTGAACAGGGTGTGCAGTAATAAAAAATTCCTCATTTGCTGACTTGCAATACCAAGTGGGCCACCCCTCCTCCTGTACCTATTTCAGCGACGAGTAATTACACCTGTTCTGAGAAGCAAAAACATCCGTGGAACAGCTGGCCAGCTGCAAGGACATAACATGCAAAAGATTATCAGTCTTGTTCTATTGTGATTTGTAAAGCTTGAGGATATTTGTTGCTTGTACCTTTGACTGTACTTAATCCATGCTTGCTCAGCTCACTGGTGGTACCCAAGAACTAATGGGATAGAGGAACTGAAGCTCTCAGTGCAGTGGCTGACATAGCATAGTTTCTCTGGCTCAGGTGCAGTAGTGTAAGACCATAGAGACAGCCTGCATTGAAACAAACCAATGCTTCAGTGTCTCCAAAACTGGCATCCAGGCTTTCCAGGTGGAAGGTAAATCTCTTTAAGCTCTCTATGCTTGCATCCTAAATGTGGGAACTAGGGTGGTGAATAAAGCTTTACATGAGTTTGTTTTATTATTACCATCTTTAAGAATATTTTAAATAGAAATTAAAGTCAACATTGCTGCAAATGGAGTTGTGTTAATGCTAGAACATGAGTGTAAGCTGTGGGAGAACAGTAGGATGTGGGTTACCAGTTGGGATTAAATGAGACTTAAATACCTAGCTATAGAAGAAATCTAGGTAGAATAATGGAGAGAATCCTGTTCTTAATTAACCCCTACTTGATGTCAAGAATGGATGAACAGGAAACTACTTACTTTTCATATCATAGTTATGGTGCACAGTACTTAATAAAAAGCATGGTTTTGACATCTTGACAGTTTTTCATTGTTAGAACATTATTTTGATCAAATAATCACTAAGAAAAAAAATCTTAAACATTTTTTTGCCTTCCCCTGCTTGGACAATAGAAAAACAGTGAACGAGAACAAATATATTAATTTGCATCGTAATATACTGGAATCATTTGAAACTATAAGCTCTCTGTGCTCCCACAGCTTCTTGCTATAATTATTTTCCAGTTTAGTGGTTTACCTACAAACAAGCATCCAGCAGGACTGTGTAACTCTGGGCAGGGGAGCTGGCAACCAGAATTCTCTACACAGAGAAATCCCTCTTTGTGCTTGTCTGGAAGAACTGATGGGACATGCTATAGTATGAAAACAACAACTGGAAAATTATAACCTGTCTGTCTTTAATAGAAATATAATCTGCTTGCTTTCTACGAAATCTCACTAGATTTCATAAGCAGGCAGTGGCATCTCTTTGCTTCTGGTTCATTGCTGTAGTCTGTCTTCAACCAAGAACTGATGTAGTCCACACTAAACTCAGGGTCACTGCATCTGTCTTACAAACTCTGACAGGCATAACCATGTTAAAGATCTGTCAAGTGTATCATGTGAGATGCACTTGCTGCAGTATATATGGACCTCAACTGCATTCCTGAAAGCTCCAGGTGACAGCCAACACTATGCCAGAAGAGTTTTGAAGCAGACACTCTCTCACCTGAGAATATGGAAAAAGTGGGGTTTGGGGGGTTTTTTGTTTGGTTTTGTTTTTTTACAAAATTTATAATAAAATTATAGGTTTTGCTCCTCCCTGCTACGTAGAATTACAGGATTATTTGCCTCAAAAAGGATCTCTGGAGGTCACCTGGTCCAACCTCTTGCCTAAAGCAGGGGTAACTCCAATCATGCTACCAACACATAATGTAGAACAGGAAGATACTATTTAACTTCTCCATGAAATAAAGTATGTAATCTTGCCTGTTGCACCCATAAGTAACTGCAAATTGCAGCCATCATTTGAAAACAAGCAAACAGACAGAAATAGCTTGGCTTTGGTTCGGTGAGGGGGTGACACCACACACGGGGTACTGCTGTGTATGTATGGCAGTGTTATAGCACCTAACTGGCAGAGCCTTCTTGGACAAAAACTATGCCCTTATTGAAGCTGATGAACTATTTGAGAGCTCTTTATGAACTATGCCCTTATTGAAGCTGATGAACTATTTGAGAGCTCTTTATGAAGCCAGCATATGGAAAAAATCGTAGGTCTTACGTTGGCAAGCTTTTTGCCTTCTTGGGTATGAGGTCTTCTTGTGAGTTCTGAAAGGCATGCATCTGCCCCCCAACTCTGCTGGTCTGTAAGAGGGGAGACCCTGCCAGTCTATTTAAAGCTGGTTTTCACAACCATCAAGTAGCTGGCAGGGTGTGGTAAATACTAATAAAAGAGGCTTAGGAAAGACTTTAATTAAAGTAAAGGCTTCACTAAGTATGTTTGAGGCTACACAGAGTGAGCCTGACACTGGATAAATTTTTCAAACTGTTGGAAGAGAAGAAATTAATTACAGTCCCAGTCACAAGTTGAGATCATTTATTTAAAGGGAAACAGTGCTATGGTGCTTCATAATTTATATGACTGGGTTTACTTTACATAGCTGGGTTTGTAATGTGATATTTACTTTTATGCATAAGGTTATTATACTCTTAAAAGGAAACCATAGTCTAAAGAGGTAAAATTAAGTTTTTCTGGTGGGAGGTGGTGGCACTCTTTGCTGAAAGCAAGTAGTCTGGTTTCTTTTGCTGCTGTGCATCCTGGTGGCATTTTGAAAGCTGTTTGGCCAATAAAGTGGGTTTTGCATATTAGTTCCTGTTTGGGTCTAATAATGTGGAAGGCAGAGAAAACTGGTTTTTTGGAAGTGCTGCAACTTGTTGTATGGTACAGGCAAAACTTTGACTGCGTCTTATTTTTGTGCAACACTGGCAAATTCCTCCTGTAATGACAGCAAGTAAAGAATGAACCTGCCCTTACCTGTGGGCTGTGATGTTCTTTGCCATTCTTTTTCTATCTGGGTCTCTCAGTCTTGGGTTGAATTGCAACACAGATGAAGCAACCAGACATAGTTGCATTGATCTTTGGTAAAGGAAGCAGCTTGTCTGAGGCCAACCATTTATTTTTGCTTGTATGTTTTGCAACTGCATGGCTTAAGCAGCACCATCAGGTTAAGTAAGGCAGGGCAATTTTTTTGGAATATAATGAAAATGGCTTTTTGGTGTGCTGGTGTGAGAAGTCCTGATGGGAGGAACTACTTCAGGCTTGTACTTAAAAGATGAATGTGTCAGGGTTTTAGGTTCTCAAAGTTGAACTGCATGTAACAGCTACAGACATTGTGTTTGCTACATTTCTCTCATGCAGAAATGTTTGAACTGCATGAAGTTCAACAAGATGAAGTGCAATGTCCTGCACGTGGTTCAGCACAATCCTGAGCAAAAGTACAGGCTGGGCAGAGAATGGATTGAGAGCAGCCCTCAGGAGAAGCACTGGGTTGGTTGGTGTCAAGCTCAACATGAGCCAGTAGTGTGCACTAGCAGCCCAGAAAGATGAATGTATGCTGGGTTGCATCAAGAACAGTGTGGACAGCAGGTCAAGGGAGGCGACGCTGTCCCCCTACTCTACTCTGGAGTACTGCATCCAACTCAGGGGTCCTCAGTGCAAGAAAGATATTGAGCTGCAGAAGTGGTACAGAGGAGGGCCACAAAGATGATTGAAGGGCTAGATTTAGGTACTAAATGCAACCATTTAGTACCTAAAGGGGACATACAGGAAAGATGGAGAGGGACTATTTATAAGGGCATGTAGTGATAGGACAAGAGGTGATGGGTTTAAACTGAAAGAGGCTAGATTTAGATTAGAGATGAGGAAGAAAATCTTCCCTGTGAGGGTGGTGAGGCACTGGAACAGGCTGCCCAGAGAAGCTGTGGCTGCCCCCTCCCTGTCTGTGTTCAAGGCCAGGTTGGATGGGGCTTTGGGCAACCTGATCTGGTGGAGGGTGTCCCTGCCCATGGCAGGAGGATTGAAACTAGATGGTGGTTGAGGTCCCTTCTAACCTGAACCTTTCTGTGAATGTATGAATTTCACATCCAGTGTTTCTTTATGGGTCAGTTTAAAATGGTGCAAATATTAAGTTTAGTAATGAAGGCCTTTTGCGGGAAAAACAAAGCAAAACCAAATCAAAACCAACCCTTTTAAATAACCTCTGCAAATAATAAATACAAAATGAAGGTTCTCTAGACTTTTCTGTAAGCCCTTTCTGTGAAGTAAATGCTATTCTCAGATTCACTGTGTAAGTCACTTTCTTGTACTTGGGTAATTGTCCTGCTATTGTTTGCAAAAATCTGAAGGCTGCTTATGCTAATTAAGAACTGTTTAGGACAGGACAAGTTCTTTTGACTCCTGGAGGAGGTCACAGAATCACAGAATGTTAGGAGTTGGAAGGGACCTCGAAAGATGAACTAGTCCAACCCCCCTGCCAGAGCAGGATCACCTAGACTAGACTTTCACTAGACTAACTAGACTTTCAAGTGTAGTGTATGAGAAGGAAGGCCGTAGTGGTGCCCTGCCACTGGATATGTGTTCCCTAGGTGTGCTGCAGTGGGTTCCTGAAAAGCCATGACTTCCAAATGCGTCTTGAGCTCCAAGTATAAACCTTTGCACTATCTGCCAAGGACTGTGTTTTCTTGAGACCAATGTTGTACCTTTGTAACACTGATCCAAATCTGTGTGGTCAGCATGCTTCATATAATGGATGTAGTTTTAAAATACATTTTTTAAAACACAGAAGAGCTTTTTACCATAACCTGTTCCAAATTCGACATCTTCAAATGTATAGGCAGATCTGAAAGTCTTGGCTCCACTGTTCCACCATAAAGCTTTGCATGGAAAGTTGCTCTTCTACCCAAATTGCAGCAACTTCAACTGTGTCAGTTAAATACTCTCAATTGCAGAACTGTTATTACTTTTGAATATTCTAATCAAAGTTCAATGTGATTATTCATATTGGTTGTTTCTATGATATAATAAAGAATAAAACATTTTTAAAATGCCAAGGATAGGAAGTTCTGTCTGAAAAATTTGCCTTGTGAACACATGGCATCACAGACAAAACCTTTGAGAATCAGTTTTTCATGAGGAATATGATCAAGTGATACAGAACTATTTATTAGCTGAAAAATGAATAAGCATAGTGGGAAGCTGGGAAGTCTGCAGAGGAATTAAACAAGTAAAATGTTGCAAGAAAGCACCGGCTGTCTTGCTGGTGATGGGTAGCAGGGTCTATAGGAAATCCTTTTTTATGTTCTTTAGATTTTTTTTTTTTTGATACTGGGGCAGATGTATAGATCTATATGATCTGTTCTGGCAGAACTTGCTTGATCTGGAACAAACAGGCTCCCAAGCACAAGTGCGTCACCATTAACATGAATTCTGCTGTACAGGTATTACAGGTGTGATTCAGGTAGATTAAGTAGTATTATGAATACAGAAGGATCTGGATGACTTAGTATCTTGTATTAAGCAATATAGAAAAATGGTTGCATTTTTTAAACAACATAAAATACTGGTGGTGTGTAAGCAACAGTACATGACACACAGCTCATTCATTTCTATGCTCTTTCTTGCTGCAGCCACAGAACTGTTAGGACTCTTTGGAAAAAGTCCATAGAAAGATACCAAGAAAGGGTGGGAGTATCCTGTCCACTGCCAGAGCTTTCTGTCGGCAGTCAGAGAATCATAGGGGTTGGAAGGGACCTCAAAAACCCATCGGGTCCAATCCCCCTGCCAAAGCAGGCTCCCTACTCATATTGCACAGACAGGA
>VZTU01028836.1:13337-63345 GCA_013400835.1 Zapornia atra | reverse complement strand
TCATTAATGTCTATAAATATATAAAGGGTGAGAGTCAGGAAGATGGAGCCAGGCTCTTCTCAGTGACGTCCAATGATAGGACAAGGGGCAAGGGGTGCAAGCTGGAGAATAGGAGGTGCCATGTGAACATAAGAAAGAACTTTTTCACAGTGAGGGTGACGGAGCCCTGGCACAGGCTGCCCAGAGAGGTTGTGGAGTCTCCTTCTCTGTAGACATACCTGTCTGTGTTTCTGTGTGACCTACTCTAGGTGATCCTGCTCTGGCAGGGGGGCTTGGACTAGATGATCTTTCGAGGTCCTTTTAAACCCCTAACATTCTGTGATTCTTGTTCTTGACTGCAGCCCTGGCAGGAAACACAAGTTCTCACCAGCTGGGCTGCGGTGACCAGCTGTGGTTAGCTTCTCTTTACAGTGGGAGGCTGAAGTCAGGAGCTGCAGGAGCCAGGAACTGTGCAGGCAGAGTCCTGCATGGGGCAAAGCAGCAGGAGAGCTCTGGGGACAGGGTTTGATGAGCAGCATGCTTTCCATGTGAGGTGGATGGAACCTAAGCAGCCTGTGGGGTGAACCAAGAGTGGTTCATAACTGAGATGTGCTCTCAGGAGAGCCTGGAATCCCTCTTCTGGTTGAGAAATAGCCACTGGAGTATTTTGCATGACCTTCAGTTCCTGTCTCAAGGAAGATCTAAAGAGCGAGGCAAAGTGGGTAGGCAACTTTTTCTTGCAAGAAAACGGAAAAGAACGGTGTCCTGGTTCTGACTGGGCCAGAGTCGCCTTCCCCAAGCAGCCAGCATAGTGAGTTGAGCTGGATCAGGCTGTTTCCACACCACCTGACATCACTCACCATAAAAGGGGCTGGTTGGGGAGGTGCTGGTCCACATGGCTCTGGAGCAGCTTGAGTGGCACTGGTGAAGTGCTCTGTGTTACCCTGCTCTGTGTTACCACCTCCTTGGGTCAGTGCAGTGCTCAGTGTTATCAGTTTGTGTGTGTGTGTGTGTGCATCCTGCCCTGGGCTCTGCTGCCAATCCCCTCTGGCAGTGCTGGGTCAGTAGCTGTCCCTATCCCACCCCACTGGGCTCTGGCTGTTTCTCTTCCATGGGGAAGGGGTGCGGGTGCTCAGCCACTGCCTGGGGCTGACCCATGACAATCCTTTTTGGTGCCCAATGTGGAGCGTGAAGGGTTGGGATAACTGTAGATCTGATCTGATCCTGTTAAAAAGAAAGGTGTGTTAAGTATTATGTTATCTAGACAGGCGCTGGTCACAATGATGCTTTGTTTGGTCACCTGGCTGTAGTATGAGAACCCACAGTTGCAATAATGCAATCCCTGCCCTGTTGCTCATCACTTTGGGGAGGAGAGTCAGCATTCTCATTTTGTTGTATTGTGTGGTATCAACCTGTGACAGCATACCATTTGTGTTAGTGACCTTCAACTGTTATTTGTATGTGGCATTCCTGTCCTGCCTGTATCTGGGACAACATCTCTCAGTGTTGTTTATAAATTGCACCAAATCGATAGGGTGGGCAGGAGGTGGTGTGTGTGTGTGTTGAATGTTTGATGTTTTCTCCTCCCCTTTTCCCTTCAGGCTTGTTACAAGAGCCTTTGAGAATTTTGAATACCCTTGGGACATTCAGGCCAATATGTTCTGGTTGCTCATTCTTCTGAATGTTTTTCAAGTCTTGTTTATGATTACAAAAAATTGTTTTAAGAATATCACCCAGAGATCCTCCCTGCAGCTGAATAGTCAGGGGTCATGCTTTTCTGCAACTGTTTAGAACCGACATTGACTCCTAAACTGCATGAATTTGGAGCAAGGAGAAAATTCTAGCCAAAATGTATCTCCAAAGTTTGTGGCATTTTTACCCATTTGCTTTCAAAATAAGTTTTATTTTAAAATTTTACAAGTTATCTTTATTATGCCTGTGATTTATTAATTTTGCTTTAGAAATACTTTAGGGAGCAGAGAAGTTTTAAAAAAAAATCTATGAAGTGGACAAAATGCACTGGCCAATGTAGACATTCTTGTTTAATTTTTACTTACTGTCATTTAGGACATAGACAAAACTAAACAACAGAAAGAAATATGACTTTGACCAAAATGCAGTCTTTTATTTCTTGTTGTATTTTTTTTTCAGATTATTTCAGTTCAAATAGTTCTGTTCTTGTCTGGCAGTAGACAAAATAAAAAAGTTTTCTGAAGGAGCAGTCAATAGCTAATCCACCCATCTTCACTAAAGAGCAAAACCCCTTCAAATATGCCCCAGGTCCCTACAGAGAGCTCATAGTAACTAAAGGCTCTGCTAGACTGTATCTGATATTTTTTAATTACAAGCATTTTCTCCGTGGCCTGAGGCTGTGAGCAGACATTGCGGTTCAGCATCAGGATTCTTCAGCAGTGCTGAACTAAAAACTTGATCTGGCATCAGTCAAAACCCAGGCAGTCAAAAGAAAAAAACCCAAAAAATTGTCTGGATAATAAAGGGTCATATCTATTCCTTTGAAATTCAGGATGCAAAGGCTTCCGTATATGACCCCTTGTGGTGGTTTAGCCCTGGCTGGAGGCCAGATGCCCACCAAAACCAGTCTTTTACTCCCCTNAAAAACCAAAAAAATTGCCTGGATAATAAAGGGTCATATCTATTCCTTTGAAATTCAGGATGCAAAGGCTTCCGTATATGACCCCTCTAAGCATCAGAGAGATCGAGAAGTTCTGCCATGCTTCAGAAGACTTGAAAGCATTTTGTCCATCACCTCCAAAGACTGGAATTCACAGAATCACAGAATCACAAGGTTGGAAAGACCTTTAAGATCATCAAGTCCAACCGTTTCTGTCCTATGCTAAACCATATCCAAAAGTATCTCATCTACCCTTTTTTTTAAACACATCCAGGGATGGTGACTCCTCCCCCTCCCTGGGTAGCCTGTCCCAGGCCCTGACAACTCTTTCAGTGAAAAATTTGTTCCCAACATAATTCAGTTACTACTGTTAAGTTTTGTGATACAAAGCTCACCAGCATGCACAGAGTGGAGCACAGAGAGACAATGGTAGTGGAGGACCCCAGAAAATCCCCTGCACCAGCTACATCGGAGGGGACTGTCATGGGGGGTGTGGCAGCCTAAAAGAGGGGAGGCTGCTGCAGCTCCGTGCCCCCCAGGTCTGATCAGTAGTAAGGCTGAGCATGCATTCCCAATAGGTACATGCATGGCAACACCTGTGTGCCACACGCATACATACACACATACACACACACGTGGCTGGCCGGACAGAGCAGCACACATAGATGCACTTCACGCACACAAGGAGCACCAACATCCTTATCCTGCTCCCACCTTTGTCAGATCAGGGTGAAGGTCTGTTACTGGGGAATCCGTGAATACCTGTAACTCAGCTGGGAACCACGTTTGGAGCACTGGAATGGCCGTTGCTCGCAGCTGCATGGTGGAATGGAAGGGTGTGAAACACTTGGCATGGGGCAGGGCCCTCAGTGGCATAGCTGCAAGCAAAGGGAGAAAGTCACTGGGCTGAGAGTGAGTTCATCTTTGTGCAGAAATGTATACTTTTTTCTTGACCCTTCTGGAGAGAAGGAAAGAGCTAGGGTTTTGTCAAATCTTGCATAGGTGTGAGAGGAAAAGATGGTGAGGTGGTTGTTTTTTTGTTTTGGGGTTGGTGGGGTTTTTTGTTTTGGTTTGTTGTGGTGTTTGCTTTTTTTTATCTCTGCAGGACAACAGCTTTACCATTGAAAAATCAGCTGTTTGCTGTCATAAAAACGCTAAGGTGGTAAGGTAGTGAGGATGAGAGGGTTGCCACCGGATCATAGAGTCTCTCTGCTTACTGAGGAGGAAATGGCTGAAAGGGAGCTGTTTCCTGTCTTCAGCAGGCTGTGGTACACCAGTGGTCATAAATGAACCATGCCCCCATGCCTTGTGTGCATGTATGCATAGCAAATACTGACACTCAAAGCATGGGTGTTTGTTGTTTGTGCAGGCTAATGTGAAAAAACAGTGCATCCTCTAAACATTTTCTTTTAATTACCTTGAATTATACTGAGATAGTTACAATGGTATGCAAAGTGGAGGGTGAAATAAAATATCAGTTTCACAAACCAATGCCTGGGCTACAAACACAGGGCTGATATATCTCAGTAAAATCTTCCTGTTTCATTTGGGTTTGGTGGGTTTTTTGGGGGATGAGAGAGGGTGGGGTGGTAGTGGTGGTGTGTGGGGTGTGTTGGTGTATGTGTGTCCTAAGCAGTTGTTATCTGCAGGCCAATATGTGTTCTTCTCTGAGAATAAGGCAGTTTTTTGTTCTCTTTTTTACTTTTATACCACCTCACAGATTGCAAGTGAGAAATTCCCTTTCATGGTGATTCTCTCTGCGCTGCATGCAATGGGTGTCCCAGCAGTGGGCCTGCACCAACTGCCAGGAAGGCTGGTGTAGGATGAGGCACAATTGTGAGCGTTTGACCTTCCAGCAGTGGCCAGTAGAGGAAAAGCAGAAAAGCATGTGATTGAGTAACAACTTCTGGCAGTTTCCTGATGATGGTGTTTGGCCTAAAGAAATACAGGGGAATGGTAGTAGGTTTGCCTGTGATAAAAGAAGAACAAGATGATCTGGGCTAGCAGCTCCTGATCCACTGAGGAGGTAATGAAAACAAAACGCTGCTGTCTTTTCTTTCCTTGCAGCTCCCACAGGGAATCCACAGTACCTGTCAGTGGGTGGGTATCCCGTTCTTCTGGGTGCAGGATTCTGACCTTGCAGAGCAGATGTGGCAAAAACTGCAGTTGATGGAAGTGGGTGGCAGAGCAACAAAGTACACACAAAAACGCAGGGAGGGAAGGAAAACCTCTGCATAGAAAGCAGCTCAATATACCTCGGATGCTGACTGACAAAGTGAAAACACCACCAATTCTGGATTTAAAATTGCTAGAAATACACATCCCGTGATGCTCAGAAAAAGTCACTCAGGAGCCTCCAGTGAAGCAAAGAAAATACAAAGGAAACAGGTGGGTTTTTTCATTAAATTCTCCCTTTCCTTGTTTCTGTAGAACTACTGTATATAACTATACACTGGATATTGTTTCATTTGCCATCTGTAGTAATTAAAAGCTCGACCAGCACAGCTTTCAGTCCTGTTGGTCATCCTTTCCTTGCACAGATCTTCTAGGTTTTGTTTCACCCGTGCTGTAAAATAAAACAGGCTTCTTGTGGAGTTAATTCAGATTTTCACTGCTGTCAGCTGAAATGCTGGTTTTCCTTTAGAGATTGGAGTCATTCTACCTTTTTTTGTTTAAAGCACTGTCCCTTTCAGAAGTTGCTTCTAACTTCTATTGCATTTCAGTAGAAACACTTAGCTTTATTTACATTAAATGCTAAATATTTTGTTCTTTTAAGCTTAAGAAATTAAATGAAGTGGGCTGTATATTTGGGAGAAAACAGTTTTAAACAAACTGGATGAACAGGTATGTTGATAAATTGTTATACGATTAATTCCCAGATAGCGTGAACCTATTAAAAATTATACACTAGAGAACTTGAGTGTGTTTATAGGATGGGCCACACTTTTCCTTTCTTCCTCAGAGATACCATTTCAGTACCTGATGTGCTGATTGCTTCAGAGTAGTAATTGGCAAGAGGTACACTGTGATAACCATCTTACTGGAATGGGGGGGAATAAATGTTTATTCACCAAATACTTGTTTCTTCTTTTCTGGCCTCAGCATTTTGTTGTTCTTAAAGCACACTGTTTCATTAATGTTTGAAGTCTAGGAAAGCTACTGTTTATCATTTCTGTGTGCCTAGTGAAAGCATTCAGATTCCATTCAGATGCAGTGTCCATCCTAATGTCCTGATTTTTTGGGGAAAGTGCTTGTAAAATACAGGTAAATGAATGTGTCTCTTTTGTTTAGTCCTTGCTAGGGAGCATGTTTTCTGTTAGCTGCAATGCTGGGAAAGATGCAATAAGTAAATAATTGTGAGCAAGCAATGCACAGATTGGTTAATAGTTTTGTCCTCTGGGTCCAATTGGTGTACACTGGCATTCCTCTGACTTCAGTGGAGCTCTGAATGTTGATTTATATTATCTGAAGTTCTCATGCCTAGGTTGTTGCTCCATTAATTATAAAGGGACCTAGGAGACACATCTCATGGATTACTTCATGTGACTAATTGTATCTTGTTTTGGTTTTACCTTACCAGTTCTTTGATTCTTGGAGCTTAGAACAATACGTAAAGTTGTATAAAACCACCCAATGCTTTTCCACACTACTTTAAAGTGACGGTCAACCTTAAAGCAGGAAGAGTTGTAATATTCTAAGCCTTTACATCTCCTCAGCATTGCTTTGTTAGAAGGCAGAAAATCCACTGCAAACTTACACTCTTTACTTTTTCTGTCTTCTGTTTAGTAAATGCTATATACATTGGCTCCTGCTTCTCACATACATACGTTGATTTTTCTTTTAGGAACAATAGAACTAGGTTTTTTTCTTTCCCTACATCAATTTAATTACATATGTTTTCCAGACAATACCACTGCTAATTCATCAAGGCACATGTGCATGTTGCAAAAGCTCTTGTAAACAGAGAATGATTGAGATTTCACATTTCTGCAGAAGGCAAACACAATAAAATCCCTGCAATTGGCCCATGTTTGCTCTGCTGTTCTAAAACTATAAATGTTTTATGGGAACACTGGGATTTATATGTACATTCATCCTTTAGGGAGAAGAATAGGTCTTAATCCACTGGGAACTTGGCTTACTAGAGATGTGAATCCTCTGGCCTTTCCGCTCCTGCTGTGCATAGTTTTCTGAAATATGGGATGACACTCACACCAGAGCTCCACTGAGCTCCAAGGCAGATGGGCAACTGATGGGTGATTGCTTTGTCACTAAGTAGACTACTCAAAAATATCATAGTAATGTAGTTACTGCAATATGTTTCTGATTTTAAAAATGTCCATTTTGCATTCCTCATCCCAAAACCGCATTTAGTAATGCCAGAAGCAGCAATGAAGTGATCTTCTTTACATAGGACTCAAGAAAGCCTACTAGTATTGAGAGTTTAGGATCCAAACTTTGATACATAACCACTATTACCAATCACCTCGTTACTGTGATATTGACATGGCTTTGTATGTCAAAGGATCCTCTGGTAATAGTGAAATCCATGCGGTCATTTAAGTGCCCTAATCAGATTATGCCTTTTGGCCTCAAAATATTGAAGTTCTTGAAACAACTATTAAATAAAGGCAAAAAGCTGATAGACCTTTTTTGGTATCAAAGAATGAAAAGATGTAGCCATCTGCCTTTCTGTGAATTGTGAGGGAAGGAGGGGAAAGCTATGCTAGCTATCTGAGGAATGATGAAGTAAGGCAAGACATGCACTCTGATTTTCTGTATCAGCTGCATAACTCATTCATCACTGTTACAATTTGCAGTGGGGGATGTTGCAGGGCTCTGACAGGAACTGTAGTGGGAGATGGAAACATACTGGTGAGGTGTCTGGCTAGTGCAGGCATGAGGCCACTGCTGTTACCTGTTTGTAAATGCTTCTCTGTGGCTGTTAGGAAAGTAGTGTAGTTTTAAACAAAAAGCTTCAGTGCCTTCTGATTCTTGGAAAGGTCTAGTCTGATGACCTGCAATTCCAACTTTCGTTAGGTTTGGGTTTTTAAAGTTCTTGGAAGTGGCATGTACACTGTAACCTTCTTTGCATTTTCCTAACCAAGTTTGGCCCACACACAAAGGAGAACTTGTAAGCAGAATCTGAATTTAAGCAGGGGGTGAGGAATTTTTGCGCTCCCTCATAAAAATGGCCACCAATAGTTCATATACTACAGCATTTTCATTTGTTCCTTGCTCTTCCATCTTCTTTTTTGTCCCAAAACCTACCTCCTTGCTTAGTCCCCTGCCCTGCCTGAATATTTAACCTTCAGTTTTGAACTCCAGCTTCTCCTGGTTTATGTTGTGGCAGTTCTCCTTACCATCAGCCTTCTAGATATTGTTAGAAGAGTTATAATATGGTTTGGGAGGAAGGGACCTGAAAGATCACCTAGTTCAAATCCCCTGCAATGGGCAGGGACACCCTCCACTAGACCAGGTTGCCTAAAGCCCCATCCAACCTGGCCTTGAGCACTGCCAGGGAGGGGACAGCCACATCTTCTTTGGGCAATGTGTTCCAGCACCTCACTGCCCTCACAGTAAGAATTTCTTCTTCATATCTAATCTAAATCTTTTAGTTTAAACTCTTCATCCCTTGTCCTATCACTATTTGACCTTGTAAACAGTCCATCTCCAGCTTTCTTGCAGCCCCCCCTTCAGGTACTAGAAATAAGGTCTCCCCAGACACTTTTCTTCAGGCTGAGCAAGCCCAATTCTCTCAACCTGTCTTCACAGGAGAGGGGCTCCAGCCCTCTGACCATCTTTGTGGCCTTCCTCTGAACTTGCTCCAACAGCTCCATGTCCTCCTTATGCTGGGGGCCCCAGAGCTGGATGCAGTACTGTGTGTGGAGTCTCACTAGAGCAGAGTAGAGGGGCAGAATCACCTCACTCAACCTGCTGGTCATGCTTCTTTTGATGCAGCCCAGGGTATCGCTAGCTTTCTGGGCTGCAAGCATGCTGCCGACTCATGTTGAGCTTCTCATCAGCCAACACCCCCAAGTCCTTATATTCAGGACTGCTCTCAATCCATTCTCTGCGCAGAGAATTGTCCTTGGGATTGTGCTGAGCCAATCCAGCACAATTGTCCAGTCATTGTGCTGGACCTTGCACTTGTTGAATTTTGAGGTTCACACAAGGCCCATATGTCCAGGTCCATCTGGATGGCATCCCTTCCCTCCAGTGTGTCGACTGCACCACACAACTTGTTGTCAGCAGACTTGGTGAGGGTGCACTCAATGAATCCAGGTGTTGTTAGTTCTGGGATCTAGGAAGTGGTGTGACTATTATAGAGGGGAGTGTGCCCCGTCTCTCTTGGGAAAAATAGAATGACCAAGATGTGGCAACCTCTGTCCAAGCCACTAGCGTGCAGCAGCTTCATTGCAATGCAAATAGCAGTGTTTAGAATATGTGATGTATGGTTTTAGTAGAGAGAGATAGCCTAAATGGAAAGAGTTCTTGGAAACCTTTCAAGCCAAGTTTAGAATTTCAGGGATTTAGAAAAGTTCATAAATTCCTTCCCTAAAATTCAGACATTTAACATTTTAGTTACAGTTTGCATAGTATGTCTTAAATTTTGGTAGCTGAGCTTTACTGGGAAATGTGCTGTGCTGCTTTTTCAGGGAACCTTTCTATCGCTATGCTACTGTAAATAATTGCTGTCTGTACCAGACTTCACTGCTGGGTTTTCTCATGTCAAAGGATTCTGAATAGGCTTCAGTGCAGTAATGATCTAGGGGAGAAGCTATTATTGCTGTTTCCAGCATAACAGGTTCCTACATTAATTGTAGGACTAACTTACCTTTAACACTCTTATTTCTTTTTTTTAACCTTTTAAGTAAGTGCTATGAAAGATAGTTGATGTAGCTTTTGTCAATTCAAACATGGGAAATGTTTACTGAGATGACCTCACTGTATTAGTGGAAAAGGAAAAGAATTTTCTTTGTGTTGAACATGAGGTATGTGCTCTATTAAAGAACCTGTACGTGTACGAAGTGGTTTGTTATCTTTCAACCAAGCCTCCTGTTCAGTCTAGTGCTTGTGTTACCAAGAGTATCCACTTTCCCTTTTCCCAAGGCTTGCAGCTTAACCACAGAACAGACTGTTTACCAAGGGTGTAAGTTCCTTGAATTTGTTGTTGCTCCTAGTGATAGATTATCTTTCCCATAAAGACAGAGAAGGAAAGGGGTCACCGTAACTACTTGTTTCCCATGGTTAGTATCCTTAAAGTGGTCTAAGTTGAAGGAAGGACCTGAGGGCTTAGAAACCTCACAGAAGGTCAGGTGGCAAACTTGACTGTGAACCATATTTTCTCTTTGCATGACACTTTCCTTTGACCAGGAAAGCCCATTTCATTTAGACATTTTATTTTTCTATCTGTTCTGTCGGTGAACAATGTTCCTTTTTTAGAAAGCTTTTAGCTTTATTTTTCTTGGCTTAAATTTGAGGTTAGGTTTACAAAAACAATAAGCTGCTCAGCTTTTTATGATACTTATAAATATAGAATTGACTATTCATAAATCTAAATGAGGCTGTAAAATACAACCTGATTGTAAAATAAAGAATGGAAGGGATTTTTCGGTTTAAGCATATGGTCTTCGTTTCATGTGTGCTTACATCCCCTACTCCATAATAAAGCTCAACTGAGCCATTGTAAATGATTCAGGTCAACAACTCCACCCAGTTTGCATTGGATACCCTCAGTGTGACATACCGTGAAAAGCTACCTACTTGGCAGTTACTGGGGAGCAGTGTGCTCGTGAGGAAGGACCTAGTTTTGATTTAATGACCACTGATGGAAGGCATTGCTAATACTTACTGAAGTCTGCTGGTAGTTAATGCATGCCAGCAGGTTAAGATGCCTACATCCTGATGCAGCCACAATATGGGGGTAGAGGACTCCTCACTGCTCTGTGGTGACACCTCATTGTGTGACGTCAAGGGTAGGGGCTATGCCACCAATACCAAATGATTTTGTGTTCACTCTTAAAGTGAGATTATTCACAAATATGTGAAATAATTCAATATGGTATGTGCCATCTTACACGTAGTGGCTTTTCACCTCTCAATGCAATGTATTTTAATGATTTTAAAGTACATCATTTCGTGGAGCTTGGTAGCAAGTCTAGACTTGAAGTTGCAAATTGCTTTTATTCATTATAAAGTTCCACTTCATTGTTTTGTGCTTCTGCCCTGGAATTCTAATATGCTTTTTAAAATAGTCTAGTCTTGCTTGATGAACTGTGTCCTAATTATTCCAGTAGCTGCATAAAGCAGCTACATAGAGTGAAAAAAGGTTTTCAAGTGTACAGCAAGTCTCACTAAATCTAACTCCCTATAAAAGAAAACTGAGCTGCATATCTGGTTGTATCTGTGTTTTGAGAAGACATTACCCCAACAGTGGAAAGATCAGATAAATCAAGTTTCTGTCAGTCTTCTTTTAACTGTTATTATTTCATTCCTGTTAAAGCTCTCTTGTGATTCTGTGACGACCCATCCTTGGCAAAAGGCCAGTGTGATGAGCCTGAACTTCTTGGCAGAGAGACTGTGTGGTGTTCCTAACTTAACACAGGGGATGTGCACAACAGAAACTCCGATACAACAGCAGTGACGGCTTTTGCCTCAGCCTTTAAAAACACCCACAGTCCCCCAAAAAAGAGGGTATGGGACAGGGTACAGGTTTCTCTGGGTAAGGGTAAGGCAGTGGGGATGTGCTCTCTCAGTCTCTCTCTCTCTCTCAGTCTCCATCTCTGTCTCTCTCACTCTCTATCTGTCTCCAGAGAAGCCCAAAGTATGCCTCCTGCCAGCTACGCCCTCAACCTACACCCAGCAGTGAGATTTTGGATTCAGGCTCCCTCTTGCTGGCAGTAACCCCAATTCTGAGTGGGTGTCTTGGATTTTCGAAGGTATGATGGCCCAGTCACAGGATATTATGAAGTTTTACCATTTTGTGAACATGGGTGTGGAATTTCCCTGTTTTGAGGGAACTGAGCTCGATTGCTCCCTCTGCTGGTGGGTGTCCCACACCCCACCTCCCACGTAATTTTTGAACAAGTTGTCTGGTTTTGGGGTTGTATTGCAAGGGAAGGGTGTTAACGTGGAGATGCAGGTCTTGGACACAGGAAGAATTCTGGGTGTGTGAACATATGTGAACACGTGACTTGCAGTTACAAGAGATTTTGCATGTAGAGCAGCTGATTAACAATGTGAGCAATCCCCTGACTTCCCTTGCCATGTGCTTTTTTTGCAGTGAATGTCTTTCCAAGGAACATGAGGCATGCCTGCTTTTCTGCTCTGGGATTCAGTTGCTTCAAAGGCATGATGATACTCACTATAGCTAATGCTAAGTCCCTCATCTTTCTCTTTTTTATATCTTAGAGCTGACAGTACTGGCATGCTTTTCTAATGCATACCTTTCCTTATATCCAGAAAATGTGTTTTTCTCTTTCACAGAAATACGTATTATTCTTCTAGGAGATACAATGTGTATATTCCCAATCATGCCATGACACACTAAAGCAAATATCACTCAGCTGGAAGCTCACTAAACTTGGGCAGTTTATTTTTGTCTGGAAAGCACCTGCTATTTTATGTACATCTCATAAAAATGATTTTACTAACCATTAATTTACTGCTGCCATAAAACATTTAAACTTACTCCCTTTCACATAGATGTGTAGCAGCAGCCCTTGGATACAGGTAAAGAGCAGGTAATAGCTACAGTAATTATCAGTTGTCTCTAAGCCCTGGAATCGATTCCTTTAACTTTCCCTGCAAAGTTTCCTCTGGCTCTGCAATGCCCACTCATGTATTCATATATATATTTGGGGAGCTCAGCTGCAGGATCTGGGCTAATGTCTGTTTTGCTTTATATGCACGCACACACACACACACACAGAATAATGAATATCTCAGTGAAGGAATGTTTCACAGTTGAAATGTGGTTTAAATTATGTAGCTTTCTGTTTCCTATAAGTATGTATCATCCCCATCAGAATGGGCAAAATTTTCAGGCTCTTCTACAGGCAGGTAAATTTGATGTTTATAGTTACTGAATTAAACAGAAACACTGTTGTATGGCAATGAAAAAACCCGCCACAAATTTGCAGTAATCTAAAAAGGTTGTGGTGTTGGACTCAAATGGCCTAAGATGAAGATGGTGAGAATCCCCAAACCATTCCCAAAACTGGATCTCATCAGTACTGCTGAAACAATTTGGCAGCAAACTCCTGCTTTCAGGTCACTTTCCAGCCTCCTGACAGCTGTGTGCTCTCTTCATCCAAACTCATGAAAAAGACCCGTAATTCACTGGCAAGCTCACTCAATTATTTACATGTGTAACTTGGAGTATGTGAAAGGTAAGGTTATGGACATGCTATTAGCCTGGTGATAACATAATCTGTAATGCTTGGTATATCCCATTGTAATTTTTTGCAAGGTTTAAACAGTTTGAAACTGAAATTATCCATTTTGGGTATCTGTCTTGAGCGGACCTGGGGGTGGGGAAATGAGCTAAGACTTCTTTGAAGACTAAAGAATGTCAAAGAACAAAGGAATTATCTTCTCTTTTCTTGAAGTTTATCAGCCTTGTACTTTGAAGAAATAAGTAGATGTTTAATTGAAGACTACCTTCATATTCAGTTTTCTTCTGCCCATCTGGGGAGGGTAAAAAATCCCAACCTCATGAAGATATAAGACCTTTAAATATACTGTGAAAATTTCAACTGAATCAATAGCAGACACTTGCAAAATTTAAGTGATAGTGTTTCGTATGTCCACAATGTAGTGCACAACACTTTGAATTACTACCCCGGATGGAATTCAATAAGAATATGAGCACTGAGAGTTAACTGGTGCTTAAAGTGTTGACATGGCTGTACCTTGTCTTTTCCTCTGGAAAATGGAGATATTTCTACTGTAGGGTATGGGTAGAAATTAATTTTCATGAGCCACTTGTGTTCTAGTAATAAAATTCTGTCTTGTATTAGGAAAAAATAAAATGAAATTCGCTAATCATACCCTGCCATAAATGCAGCCCAAGGCAGTAGTACACTGAACAGCACAAAAAAGGCAAAATGTTGAGTAACTGCTCTGTAAAGGAATACTGGTCACCCACGGCTGGTCCAGTGAGCATCTTGTGGAAAACACAGTAAGTGGATGTATTAAAATGCCATATAATATTTACAAGCCTGCACGAGTACACACGTGTATGTAGGAAGACATAGGAAAAAATTAATTAAGATCAACTTTGCAATGACATTGCCAAATTAAGATGCTTTTTGCATATGCATTTACATATGTA
The DNA here is from genome assembly GCA_013400835.1 of Zapornia atra. Classification (NCBI taxonomy): domain Eukaryota; kingdom Metazoa; phylum Chordata; class Aves; order Gruiformes; family Rallidae; genus Zapornia; species Zapornia atra. The sequence goes on along the minus strand of VZTU01028836.1, from coordinate 49,396 downwards.
TACTGCAGAAATGTTGGCACATATTGTTTCAAAGAGAAAAATTCCAAAGAGACAGCATAATTACTTTTTTAAAGGCCATGTTAACGCTGCTTAAATTTGTCTCTAAAATTACTGACAGCGTTACACTAATTCAACTGCACGTTTGTTTCCTTGCAGAACTAAATTATGAACAAATTGAGTAACTGCTGGTAGGGTCTGAATTTCAATCAATTGCCAAATGGTCCTAGGACAGATGCTTCTAATAATGAATGAGTGCTCCATTAATTAAAACACACACTTGTGCCCCCAGTAGACAATCAGTGTTCAAAATATTCCCATTGCTTGACGTTATCATGCCCACATGCTGACCATTAACATTCATTAGCAATCTGTATTATAAACAGGGTCCTGCTTTGTTTATAGGAGATCTGAGCTGTTATTCCTGGAATTTCTCTGCTCAAGATTTATTCTAAGCTTAAATTTAACAACTTTTTTTTTTTGTGAAAAATTCATTTTAGTGTCACATCCAACTGATAACAGTAACCAAGAATGTGTCTGATTTTAGAGCTGGACTTTGACAGTGTTTGTGCTGGAAGCAAGCTTCTGTTACTCTGGTTTATATGTTAGTGATCTTTGTTTTTCTTTTGTGGCTGGAACAGAAAGTTCATGGCTTGGTAATGTCTGGGAACACCTGAGTCTTTTCAATTTTTAGATCAAAAAGGTGTTTTTTTTATTTCCACTGCTAATAACTCATCTAGAAATTTTAGTTTTATCTTGTAGTTTCAGGTTAAATTAATAAACATTTATTTATGTTGCTTTGATCTTTTGGGGAGTTATTTTTAGCAAGTAAAAGAAATTGGAAAATGTTGTTATCGTCTTAGAAGCAACTGTGCATGCTATTTTAATGAAAATTTATTTTCTTTTGTATTTTGGGCATATTGTAAGATTGCTCAACATTCAGTGTTTGAGTAATACAGTATAACATCAGACACAGTTGGAACAGGACTGATAAAAGCTCTAATGTACTGATTGCAGTGTTTACATTCCTAAGGATGATGCACAATACAGCAGAAGTTTTATTTATAGTTTTGTACAGACATGAAAATTAGAGTTCTCAATAGGCAGCCCAAGAGTACTATTAACATGTGGTAAAGTGTAGATCTCAGTTGGATCCTGGTGGGGATCTAAGTCTAGGACAGGGAGGAGCTGTATGTCTCACTGTATCAACCTTTGCTGTAGTGGAAAAACTGACAATTTGAGGTCCCAGTTGTGTCATCAGGTCGGAGAAGACTCTTCAAAATGTTTAAATGCTTCTCCAATTTGTAAATCAGACTTTGCAACCAAAACCTAGATGTGTATTAAGTTTCATGTACCTTGTCTCCCACCTGGGCATATTTGAATCACCTACATATCTGATAAGGTTTCAAATGACATCTCAAGGTTTTACAGTTTCTATATAGGGAAGTGTTGAAGAATAGAAGAAGGAACTATGCTGCAACTTGGAAACTAAGCATATTGTAAAATGTTTCCATTATAGATTTTTGCCTATATCAAAATATTTCACAGGATATTTCCATTCCAGACAAGTAATTTGAACTTGGCTTTGTTAGAGAAGAATAAGAAATAGAGACATCAAGACATTCAAATGAACCTTTCTTAATGTGGTTGCAACTACTGATTCCCTTAGCTACTCATGGCTCTGGAATAACCTGAGTGAAAGGAGTACAAACCCTCACACAGAATCATAGAATGATCTGGGTTGGAAGGCACCTCAAGGATCATGGAGTTCCAACCCCCCTGCCACAGGCAGGGCCACCAACCTCCAGTCCTGGATCTACACAAGGTTGTCCAGGGCCCCATCCAACCTGGCCTGGATGAGGAGGTTGAAAGAGGTTGAGGAAGGAGAGACAGGATTTGCATTATTTAGGTTCAAAATATTTTTTTCACTTCTTTACCCAGTTCTGACTGTGTTGGTTTCTACAGACTTCTCTTCCAATACCAGTTTTCTGTTTCTTTACCTCCCTACTCTCCTCCTTTTGCTTGCCTCTTTCTCTTGCTAAACTAATCATCGTTTCCATCTTCCTCCAATGCTCATGTCATCCCTTCAACAAGAAACCAAAAGTGGATGTGTTTGTAGTGTAATCTATGGGTTCTATTTATTTCTTATGAAGTGGAGGAGTTACACATAGAAATCTGTAACTGATACGAAGAGCTGCTGTTACACAACTGTGTGTGTCTTGCAGAGAGCACCAGTTTTCCAGCCAGGTTATCTTTACAACTCATATTCAGAAGACTCTTGATAAGTACAGTAAGATACTGCTCTGGTGCTTTTCTTGTCCTAGGTAAATATAGTTGTATGTAACACAAAGCAGTCGTCCTTTTCATGGCCTCTGCTGGGTGAGGAAGCACAAATTTTATTGCTTACTTAGAGCTGGAATTCTTGTCAGTAAGTCCCTGGTCTGCTTTGATTTGTGTGATAAAATGGAAGGATACTAAGCATGCTTCCTGGTTTATTGTTTGAACTACCAGTGCTTTTTTGTAAGGCCATGTCCAAAATAGCTTGTCTAATCCCACCTCATCCACACAAACAAAATAAATGGAACCTTTCTCTGTTCAGCCCCTGCTCAGAGGTAAGTTTTTGTTGGAATTTCCTGCTTCCTGAAGTCAATTTTAGGTGGAGCTCTCAGTATTCAAGGGATTTATCTTTAAAGGTACCAGAATGTGGTGTGTCCAAAACTAATGAAGAGCTGCCATCAACAGCAGTAGTGCAGATGCCTTTGTAGACAAGTGTTACAAATCAGTGCGAAACACGGTGTATTCTGAGGGTAGCAGAACACTGCCAACTCGCTGGGTAAGAATAGCATAGAATTTTACATCAGGTTAATGCTTGGTGGAACTTGCTGGGGTTCTCAGGAAAAGAGAAATTTGGGGAAACACACCTCTAAGATTCTGGCAAGAGTCACGTGGAATTGATTAATAGGAGCCTGTAGAACCTTATCTTTACCAGTGATGATCAGTTCAAACTCAAATTGCTAGTGAAAAGGCCGTGCATGCAATACGTGGGCAATCTCAGCTGGCAAAAGGATGCGTGTAGCATAGAAACGGTGCTTCACAATTAGATGCAAAAGGTAAATGATTAGAGCAACACATTAAGAGAAAAGAGGCTCATCTTATTCTTGTCTCAGCTTCACTCAGTGCTTCCTTAAGACCGCTCTGAGGGCTTTACCTCAGTACTTTTCAGCAGGAGAGACCAAATCTTTGAGAAAGCTGGTGTTTGATCTCCAGTTTTATCAGTGGAGGGCAATGCCCTCATTGTAACATCCCTGATACTATGCCTATAGGTCTTTCTACAATTACACTGATGTGCTTTTGTATCTCCCCAGTTTTTGGGATGTTCCTTATGCATGCTATTTTTTACTTTCCTGCTGCTGCTACTAACATGCGTGGTAACCAGCTAACCAAGTAACCCACTAACCAGCTGTAACCATGTAGTCATGCACCCTGTAATGACAAGAGGGATGTTTTATTCTCCACAGCAGCTGGCTGGAATTGGGACATCTCTTAGCTAGCAGGAACTTTTTTTCTCATCCATTTTATTGCTGAGGATCCAAGATTCCCATGCTGCGCTATAACTCTGTAAAGATGTACTTCCTGTTGCAGGATGTCTATAGATCTTCTCTGCACTGAAAGCTCACAAAAGAGTAGGTCAAGTTATAAAAAAGTACATAGCAGATATGAGTCTGCATTAGATTTAAAATTTTGCCTAATCTCATGCTTACCTTTTGCTTCTGATTTTTTTTTTTTTTGAGTCTAACAGTCCAGGGAAAATGGCATATTAAAAGTTTAAAGTTCAGTAGGCTGTCAATGCCTATGATGCCTAGCTTCCTGTTACTTGGTTGGAGGTTTCCTGGAAATGTTGTCATTTTAATATACTTTGACAGATCTCTTTCAAAACTCCATACAAACCTTGTAAACGGCAGTGAGACATGGATGTTGTTTGGTGTCTTCTGGGAATGCGATTGGTGTCTGAATGAAAAAGGGAGGATTGAGAAAAGTTTCAAGTAGGAGACTCTTGTCTGCCTTGAACAGAGTCTTCCACCACTGCTCTGTAATAGATAATTTGGCATTAAATGGTGAAATGCTAGACTGAATATAATGTGCACTAAAGAACAAAAAATTAGCTTTGGACTGAGGACATAGTAAATGCTTGACTTTGACAGGACTCATGCTTTTGTTCAATATTTGATTTTGTTTTTTTTCTTCTGAGATCAGTTATGATTGAACTAAACCTACTATAACTAGATCAAGTGTTAATTGCTTGTGTGTAGCAAAGCACATAGTCGATATGCATGTATTAACACATACCTGTCCTGCACTGTCTTAAGGTGTGGAGGAAAGGACAGGTGCCTCTGAAAGCAGCAGGTACAGGTTAAGAACCTAGAGCAAACTCCCCGAGGGAAAATACTCTCCATCTGAATAGAACTTAATATATTTTTTGTCTTAAACATAGGTAATGAGAGTAAAAGGGTCTATCTTCTCTGCTTAGCATTCACTTTGTAGTCCCTTGAGCAGGATTTACAGTAACCTGATAGACCATGGTAGTCTCTTCTGGCTCATAAGCAAGATGATGATATAAAAATTAAAAAGTAACTTACTGAATCATAAAGTTTCATAGGGTCTTTAGAAAAAAAAGTATTTTTTTTAAATGTACAGAGGAGATAGATCTAAATAAATCTGTGAGCTTCCAAGGAATCAAATGTTTAATCGTATTGCTTTGTAATAATGCTTTTTTATACATGTTACGTAAGGAAAGAAACTACTGGGGTGTGGGGGTGGAGAGATGGTCCCCTCTCTCATTTAAGCATACATAAATTTCAGTTCCTCTTTTTCGGAGAGAGTAGATCAGTGAAATATCTTAGTACATATTATGCAATTTGATCTCATGTGATGGTTAAGCTTTCACATTTAAAAAGAAATAGAAATAATTTTTCCTAGCATCCATTTGTACTGTGCTGAAAAGCAGTAAATCTGGTGGCTGGACAGGTTTATTGGATTAGCTTAAGCCAAGAGAAGGTTGATGGTCACCTCTGATGAGCCTGCCCCGGGTGCAGTTGGATGAATTAGCAGCATGCCAGCAGTAACTTCTGAGGAAAGGAACGCTTAAACACATCCAGGATGGGATTTTATTACATTTCTACAGCACTGTTGAATGGCATCTTGCATTTCACGACATAGCTGTAAAAAGTACAACATGGCCCCACTACTGCTGCATGAAAGGGCAGCTACTGGCTCCTGGCAGGGCTCACTGACTTCAGCTGTACTCCACACAGCCCCTCATTTGTCAGGATCCACCAGCTTATGGAAGGGGATTTAAAATACACATTACCCACTTGTATGTCTTCTGAGAACCCATTAAAAAAAAAAGATAAAAGTTATTCAGAGGTGCTCAAATACTGGCAAGATCATTCTAATTCTCTTTATTCTGTGTTCTGCAGTTCCCCACTAAAGTCCAAGATGGGCACAAGAATCAGCACAAGGGTTCAGTGGGTTGTCAACAAATGGGTTTTGGTACTTGTCTTAAATGATGCTGATCTCAGTATATTAAAAAGGAAATCAAATCTGCTGCTTCCTTCCAAGGAAAGGAAGAACGTAGGGGGCATGCACATTCTGTGCAGTTCTTCTACTAATTAGTGGGTTGCAGGAACCGTACATGAAAAACTCCCCACTGAGCTTACTGAATTTTATGTAACAGCCTTATTATCTGGTATTAGTGTTAAATGTCCATTTTCTCTCATGGCCCCATACTGGTAGATGAAAACTTACTGTTTGTGCTTCTTATGTTGGCTTGATTGCACATAGTTCTAAGGGAAGACAAAAATCCTTTTTAAATGAGCTCAGAGCAAGAAAAATCTGTTCCAGTTGGAAAAGGGCTTGGGAATAGTTTGGAATGTGTTGTTGTGGCTTTAGCAATAGTTATGTAAAACTACCGTGTAATATTTTAGCTGCCTATGGGACTCTTCAACAAGCAAAACCTATGATGTCATTTCTCCCATCTTCCCTGCTGTTTTGGGGGAGGGAGGTAGAGGGTGGAATTATGAGAACAGTCTCCAAGATATACTTTTGCTAGGGTTACAGTTTAAGGATACTTGAGGATTTCTTTGCTTTGATAAATAAGCCTGCTGCTCTGTCTGTGACTTTTCAGATGCTTTACATTCCCCATATATTTACATAGCTTTTGGTGTTTATATATATGGGAGCTGATTGCTTTAAATATTTAAATTGTTAGGAAGCAGATAGCGTTCTTGAATTAGGATTTGCTAATTGAATTGCATGACCAGAGTTTCTAGTGTGAGATCCTGTAAATAGTCTGTGCAAGACGTGTAGCAATACGGTAGAAGGTCTGAAAAACCTGATATGTGCCGTTGTTTACTTCCTCTGGGTTCTCGTGGAATTCCTAGCACAAGCGTTTTGGTGCAACAGAAGCTGCAAGCTGTAATTGATAAATCTAGTGCAGAAAGGCAATGCTGATACCCTGCTGTGTTACTGCATTGTTGGTACATTTGTAACATAAAAGGTCATTATTTAGACACTGCCTTTAAAGGACAACCTGAGGAAAAGTTAGCCTGTGCTTGTTCTGAGCCCTAATTTTGTTTTGCTAGTACTGGCAGTAGAGGTGGGGGGTGTCTTACTATGGGAAAATTGGGAGCATTTTTCACTGTTGAGTACCTACTACTTTCATTCCCAAAGATTGTTACAGATTTTTGATTCACACCTAGGAGTTGCTAGCCTGATTTGCTTGGGTGCCACTGACCAGGAGTGCTTGTGTAGGAGAACATATGTTTTAACTGTCTCCACCTTTCTTCAAATGCATTTGTTTAATCTCACCATTTGTGATTCACTCTTCACCTTTTATTTTCTCTCTCATGCTGGTTCTGCCAGCTGGAACTGGGCTGAATGGGCTCCAACTTTACCCCTTTAGCCCAGGAAATTTCTAGTTTCAATGACAATGTTGTCCTTGAGATTGTTTTGGAAAGGGATTTATTCTTGGAAGATGCTCAATGTTGCCACAACATAAATGTACCTATTGTAAAGAACTGTAACTAAAAGAATTTCCAGTGAATTATCATGTGCTGGGGAAATGCCTTCCTTCTCTCTGAAATATGCCCTTTTACTTCGTACCCTTCAGTCTCTAAAACCCTCGGGAAATGGATATTGAGGAAAATGAGGGGACATATGGACTGCCCTGAAGGGCACTTCTACATTTATAAGTTTTGGTGCACAGGTAAACTCATGTAGTGAATTTAAGCCCATACCATTTTGTACAGTAGTCCAGAGTTTGGTTCTGGTGATGCAATTCTGAGGTCTGAATGGAACTAAATATGGTCCTGTGCTCCTGAGATGAGTTTGCACTGCTGGTGTTTGAGAAGAAAACACTCCCTGGGTAACTCCAACAGTGAGACTCATACTAGTCCCTGCACTTAATTACTTCTCAAAGCTGGACCAGTTAGTCATATAATCAAAGTATATTTTTTCTTTATTAAGTCTTCTACATCATCATTGCATTTTATTTGAAAAATGACATTTCCGTTCAATGTGAACTTTCAGTTTCCTTCAACAGTGGAAATAACAGCATGTTATAAAGGCTAACACTTGGTCTGCAAAGGAAATCAAGCTCCATTATTATATTATCTATACCCATGAAAGGGGAAATAATTCACTGTGATTGTGTTTCTCTCCTACATTACCATTACTGTGAATATAGTCCTTAAATAGTCTCCTTATGGCATCAGGTATTTTTACCAATGGCCTGCAATCTGTAAGTCGTTCTTCCAGGTTATTTCTATTTTAAAATTATATGTAATTTTCATTATTAAATCTTACAGGCACTTCTTTAAATGAATATTTTAAAAGTAAGTGGACCATAACTACTTCTCTAGGTCCTTTTTCTAGTGTCATGTGTGCTCACATTTGGACACTTAATAGTAGTTTCTCAAACTGACAGAGGCTTTTACATTGTAAAATGGATAAAGTTAAAGAGTTACAATATGAAATCTTGGGGCACCGACCCAGAACAGTAGGCTGAAAATTAAGGACAAATGGGCACATAGATGAAGATGGGGTTCTTCTGTGACTATTATGGGTTCCTTAAGACAACGATCTCTTAGGTTCAAAATAAACACAGTGGTGCCCAGCCTCCCTTTACTGAATTTTGGACTCAAGGAAAGCTTACTTTCAGATATTTTTAAAACAAAACAAAAAACCCAACCCAAAAACCAAGCTATCATTCTCTGATATCTGCCTCAAAGTTATTTTTTTCACATTAAATGTTAAAAGCTTGGTCCCTTAGTTTTGGAGCTTTCCAAGATTCCCTATAATCTGCTTTAATTTAAGATCATCAGAATGGAAATTTTAAGAGGCTATTTATCTTTTGAAATACACAACTATTTCTGTTCATCACACTTGAATTCAAAATCACTTAATATAATTTCCTGAGATTGTTTTCAAAAATTTTGTCTTAAAATCAAGGCTAATCTGTATGCAAAAAGCTGATGCATACTGTGAGATGCTGCTTGCTCCTGCCTTCTCCCCCTCTCAGTGGCCTCTCTGGTGCTCCTGGCGAGTGGAAAACAAGTAACTTCAGATGCTAGATTTCTAAAGCATCCTTAACTTTTCTTTTTTCTCAGGTTAATTGCTTCGTGTATAGGATGTTTGCTTGTACAAATAATTTTGCAAAATTGTTCAGAGAAAGGGGGGGAAAAATCAGTTAAACTTATGAGGTAATGTTGGTCAGAGCAATAGCTCTGAAGGCAAAGCAGAAAAGGGAATCCTTTTCTATTGTTAATGCTAAAATGCTGAATTAGGGCTGTATTGCTGTTGCCAAGCTTTTGACATTTTTAAAAATTGTAATGATAAGTCTAAATCCCTATTGCCAATGAAATGTGAGATACCAACCCAAAATGACACTATATTTTGAACCTGGGAGTCATGTTAAACTAATGTCATGAGTAAAACTCAAATATGATCATCTTTTCTGTTGATTAATTTTTTCAATTGAGGCACTCATTGCTTAATCACATTTGACTTGTATGCGTAAATAACTGCAAAGTTAATACATTCTGTAATGCCCCTTTCCCATTGGGCAGGGATAAAGCTGCTGCGTGTGGCTCAGCCGCCAGCTGGGGCAAAGCCATGACAGTTTTATTGTGAATTTTAAGAGTAGTGATGGAGGAGTACTAATTTTAAAGACAACCACCATTGTGTTTTGTGGTGGTTTAGGCCTGGTTGGAGGCCAGACACCCACCAAAGTCGCTCTATCAGTCCCCTTTTCAGCTGGACAGGGGAGAAAATAGATATTGAGAGGCTCAGGAGTCGAGATAAGGACAAGGAGAGATCATTCCACAATCAGTGTCACGGGCAAAACAGACTCAGCACAGAATAAAGGAAAGAAAACTCTCTAATTTATGACACTGCACTGCACACCCAGTAACACCAGAGTCAGCTAATGAGAAGTGTGGCTAGATCTTAAAGCACCTATCCTCACCTCTCCCTTCATAGCAGACTTCACTTTAGTCATGATTTCACTCCCTTCTTCCCCCCACATTGTGGCACGGGGAGGGGCAGGGACTGGGGGAATGGGGGGTTTGGTCAATTCCTCATGAGTTATTTTCCTTCTTATGGTGGGGGCATTCCTCGCACCCTTGCCCTGCTGCAGCGTGGGGTCCCACCCATGGGAGACAATCCTCCACGAGCTTCTCCAACATGAGTCCTTTCCCACAGGGCCTCAGCTGGAGCCTCAGGGAAAGCCTGGGTAAGAAAGGGCAAAGCGCTGCCCGGCAGCCAGGACTGAGGGAAACATGGGGAGAAACAGCCCTGTGAGCCACACGGGGAGAGCAGAAGGAGGGGAGGAGCGGCTCCCAGTACCCCTGCTGAAGTGCCCCTGTGGCCCTTGGGCAAATTTCCACTCCCCACCACATGTTACTGTCTGCATTTGTTAGAATATAGTGAAATGATTAACTTCTTTTCAGGTCTGTATAAGGCCCAGGTTCTCCTTAGCCAGGAAGTTCACAGGTCCTTATTTGCTTTCTTCAGTGGATATCCTGTCTAGAGAACTGGCTACTTGGCCTAAATGTAAGCTAAGGAGCTTACATTGAATAGCCTCTTGAATAGCTATGGGCAGTAATTCCTTCATCTTACTTTGTAACCTGCATTCCTAAGTAAAAGTGNAGAATATAGTGAAATGATTAACTTTTTTTCAGGTCTGTATAAGGCCTAGGTTCTCCTGCATTCCTAAGTAAAAGTACAGAAGTACCAACTTCAGGGATTTCTGTTCTGCACTGTGACTGAGCAGGCCAACCACATCTTTTCTCACTGTCTTTCTAAATTATGGCTGTTTACATTTCTATCATGCTGTTGGTTTTTTTATTATTATTATTTTTAATATTTTTGCCTTTTCGGAGAAATTAATTGAAAGCTGAAATTGGTAACAGGTAACCTGTGGAAAAGAAAGGGTTTTCTGTTTAAAAACAGGAAGCATGAATGCTAATTTTGACCTGAAAGTATGTTTTTGTCAAAGTAGGTTATCTCAAATGCTGTTTTGTTTTTCTTTAGTAGGAGTATCTAGACATCTTAATCCTGTCCTTCATACTGTCAAACAATATCTGGAATATGCCTAGTAAACAAGGAAATACTTCAAACATTTTAATTTTTGGAATAACAGTGTTATTTTTAGAAAACATTTTGGGCCAACTCTATAGCAGGCACTATTGTGAAGGAATCACGAGTATATATTATGTTCTGCAAGGGGAAAGGAGGCATAAACATGGTTTAAAAAAATGTATGTATGTTCTATATGCCTGTTGTTCTCATGTCTGCTCTAACTACTGGAGGTTTAAGAAAAGAAGATGGTTGATTGCTGCTCAAGTTCTGTGAGAAAACCGGCCACTTTCACAGGGCTGCTTTTCCACCGATTGAAGTTGGTGTTTGCACTTAATTCTTTCTGACAACTATGCTTCCCTCAACAGCCCATCTTCTGAAGTCTGATCAACTGAAAGCCCCATGCAAACTGAGATGGGGCTGCCCAGCTGTGCAGACGTGACTGTGCCGTGATGGGGGAGCAGCTCCCGTTCTCCAGCTGGTTATGGTATGGATCTGCAGTCATGAGAAGCACGCCTGGGCTGGCTCCTGAGCCATGTGCCATCTTGTCTTCTGCTTCAAGGCTCACAAATGCAGTTGGCTGGTGGTTTCATCAGCTGCATCCAGTCTTTGAGAAGCAGAAGAAAATGTACACACGATATTTTTTTGTGATTAAATATACCAGGTAAATAATCATTAATTGCATTTTCACATTATCAGTTATTGTGATAACAAAATGTTATTACAATCCTCCAAGCATGCATTTGTTTGTGGGTGGTGGTGGTGTTTAGTTTCTTCTGATTTGGGGTATTTGCCTACAGCATAAGGAATACTATGTGGGTTTTGCATTGGGTGGTTGGGGTACTAGTCATCTCAGTCCTGGCACAATACAAACCTATTAGAACCTCCTCACTCCTTCCAGCTTCAGGTGAGCTCAGTATAGTTCCTGCAGGTCTAGCCAGCACTCTCTGTGCATCATCAGTGCAGGATTTATGACCAGAGGGCTATCCAAAACTTCACAAGGTTTACACCCTGCCCTGTGACCTGTAATTGTCACCACCTGCACAGACTTAGTGAACTTGGATTTACAGCTGAAAACACGTAGTTTCAAAAATACAAATCTGCATACAGTACCAAATGCAATAAAAACGTTCAAAACCAGGTGTATATCCAACTTCCTTTGCTTGTGGGGAAGTCAACATCTGATGCCCTTGGCACAGGGTTGATATTTTTAAATGTGATGTCTCACACCACTTGATTGCTTCACTGAAGCAGTAAGGTAGGGGTGATCTAGAAGCAGAGGTTGACTTCACACACACTCATGCTCAGAAAACCTGCATCCCACTAATGAGCTAAAATGTGAGTCCTGCATTTTTTGCTGCTCAAGGCAAGGAACTTTTGCGGTCATCCAGTCAGTTTATCTCCAAGTGCAATCCAGCTGCTGCAGTCATAAAATACCTGTATCTGGGTAAAGGTAAATGTGTTTCATAATGACAGTTGAAGAAGATTAAATGAGAAGTTCCTCACTGCAATAATACTTTTTCTCTGTGAGTGAAGGATAAATAAATTCTTTATTTTCCCCTAGGAGATCTCTTTGCAGACTGCTTTTGCTTACCTTCTCTTTTGTGATCTTGGTTGTGCAAAAGCTGCAGTTTTGTGCTACTTTCACTATCACTAGTCTTTGATAGTTATGTTTATTCAAATGTAATAGATTGTGATTGCAAAAAAGACAAGTTCTTTCTAGGACCTGCTCTCAGTCTTGTGGAACCCGGTGACCTGTGTGCCTAAGCAGTTCTTCTTTCGATTGAGATGTCATACTCCCAGTGTTGCTGAGATGCTTCTGCTCTGACAGCAGTATTTTATAACTACGTTACCTGACTTTGTGGTTCTGCTAAGTCCCCTGTATCAGAGAGGTTGAACTTGTTTTGTCTTTTCCTTTACTCCACTACGATGATGAATTTGCCTCTGCTTCCACTTCTCTCTTTCCTCCTTGACAGTTCATTTTGGTCCTGTCGTCCCATTGTTAAGACCCATTTTTCTTCTTTGCAGCCCTAAGTCCAGTATCAGAACTCCCTCCAGTTCCCTTTCAACCCCTAACCTTGAGCCTCACATATGCAAAATGGTTTGTCTCTTCTTTTTGAGAAAAAAAAAAGGAATATTTCTTTTCTATTAAAATAACAACCAAAAAAAAGGCAGAAATACCTCCTGTTCTCAGACTAGACATTTTGTTGCTGTTTCCATTATTCCCATTGCTCACCTACCACAAAGATACTGCTGTTTCTACTTTTATCCTTGTGCTCTGCCACTCACCCCTCCCCTCCACCCCCCTTTCCTGTGCAGGATGCCAAGCACACAGGAAGGAAAGAGAAGGAGCAATAGTAATAGTATTAACTAGGAACCAAACAGAATGAATTTGAGTACTGATGGTATCTCCTTTCCATATGCTTGAGTGGGGCAAATGCTTTGCAGAAGTGATCAAAAAAGTTCATAGAGTTATATACACACAGATCTGATTTAACAAAATGTCTTATCATGTCTCAACTTAAACCTGTAATAAGTTACAGTAAAGTTACAGGAACTGCTTATATGCATAAAGCTTGGATAAAGTTCACTTGCTGAAATAAGGGTCCAAGTTGTCTTTCCTATTGTGTAATAGTTTTTGAAGTAAAACAATTCTCTTTGTAAACGATAAAATGAAAGAACCCGAGAAGGAAACTTAGCAGGAACAATGAGTACTTTATATTTTCCACTCCTTCTCCTTTCCCTTAGATTTGGCAGGGTCCTTCAGGAATGGAAAACATACCTCACTATCAACCAGCATACATGAAGGAATTTCTGCTGTCAGTAATCTTAGAGACAAATTTTAAATGTGCCTTAAACCCATGTATGCAACAATATTCATGCTTACCTCCCTGATGTTAATCTTTACATGTTTTAATGAGCCTGCAGTGCAGACAGGATGCTGCTAGGAGGAAAAGCCCAACAGGTGTACATATAAACAACTTAGATAACCATGCAGTTGCAAAGATTATTCTTTCTTATGTGCCTTTGCTTGTGTGAAACTGAAGAACTTCAAAAATGTGTCCTTGAAGGATACTTTTAAAGCAGCTATTCAACTTGGATCCAGTTCTGTATATATAATTCTATACATATATGGCCTGATAGTTATCTGACACAGGTTTTATTGCCAAGGGACATATTACATTATTCATAATGCACATTAGTATAAGTCTACTATGCCTACCCTTGGTTTTAAGTTGCTGTGTTGCTGTAATGCTTGAGAGTCCTTGTCATGGTTGAAGTCTGTTGTGTTAGGCTCTGCACAAATAGAGATCAAGCAGATGTTCCCTGCTGCAAGAGCAACTCACCACAACCTATTTGGATGCCTGATAGGGCTTTCTTTTTCTCAGCTGCACCCCTGAATTGTCAGGGTTTTCTCAAACACCGCCTAAGTATAATGCTACATTGATGATAATAGGACTATTTAGGAAGTTTTTCATATTGTAAACCCAAACCTAGATCTTAGTAATAAAACTATTCCTTGATATTTTAATCTTTGTCCTCAAGCAAACTTGCAAGAAAATTCCATGTTTGCAAAATGGTTAAGTGGTGTTGCTGTTGGTTCTGTCTGTTAGTAAGTGCATCAGTGTTGAATGAAGCACAGAGTTGCTTTTCCTTTTGTGACTAGATCATTAGAGCTTGAACTTGGTGTGTTCATTGCTTAATGTTATCACAGGTGAGCATACGGATAGCTAAAAGGTGTCAGTGCTTGTATCTCCTGTACAATGAAAATGAAGAGTGAAGAGGCATCTGTAGAGTACTTGAGTTAAGGGAAGAAGGAAAGTGCATAGAGGGACAGTAACATATTGCTCAATGGTGACTTCACAGCCCCTACAGGCAATCTGTTCCACCCCTTCACTATTATCACATGCAGTTTGCATTTCTCTTGTTTCAGTTTACACTCATTGCTTCCCATCCTCACACTGTGAATTGTCCAACTTCATCTTCTCAATGACCTCCTTGTACATATTGGAAAACAACTACTAGGTTCCTCCAACATCTTCTGTTCTCCAGGCTGAAAAAAGTCCTAGTCTCTCAGTCCTCCTCACAGGACAATGTTCCAGCCCCCAAACACTAATCTTGCTTTGGGTTGTTGATGTCAATCCTGTAGCAGGGACCCAAAATCAGACACAGCTTTCTAAAGGAAATCTCACAAGTGCTGAGCAGAGGGAGATGATCCCTCCCCTGATGCTCTGGCTGTGCCCTTGTTATCACAGCCCAGGGTGCTGTTGGCCGTTCCAGCAGCCAGGGCACACCACACTACTGGCTCACAACCACCCTTTGTCTGCCAAGGCCATCAGAAGGTCCCTTCCCTGCTCCCAGACAGGCAGGTTCCAGCCTGTGTCCCTTCACCTGTGCTTCCTGTCCATGGGCAGAACTTGGTATCTGCCCTTGTTTTAGTAGCCTAACAGATAAACCAAATTTTAATAGTGCCTTAGTGCAATTTGCATGTAATTGCTATATCATTCCTGTGAGGCTTGCTGGTCACACCATCATGACTATGTACACATTCAGATGCTAATATGAGACTACAGAGATTTTACAGTGTCATCCTGGGTATGTTGTGGCACTTAATTAACATTGACTAATCCTTAAAATTCAGGTCCAAAAATCCTAAAAACCTAAGTAGGAGTCAGGAAATTGAGACAGTGAGGTGAGTCTGAATGTTGAAATGCCGATTCAGATTTGCAGCTCACTATACCTGAGGTCCAGACAAATGCAAACCTTGCATCTGGAAATGCAAAGGGAGGTGGATTACATTCTAGGCCCAGGTTCCCTTTTTGGTGATGCATTTTCATCTAATTGATTGATTGAAGGAAATTCCTCTTGAGCACCATATATTGGGAATCATTTTATTACTGTAGCTTAAGGTGCACAAAGACACAGAAAAATAATAAGCTGAGATGCTGAAGTTCTGTAGAACCTGCTATAGACATGGTTCTATCTTTACGTCCTTCAAAACCTCTTATAGGAATTTTTTGCCTTTTTTTCCTTTAATCAGTCTCCAGATCCTATTAAACGGGAACAAAAAGAGGAAGAGGAAGTACACAGTATCTGCTTTCTACAAAGCAGACTGTATTTATTTGTTTAAGTGAGACAGAATCTCAGTGTCTTCGGTCTTTCTTAAAAGCAGATTTAAGCAAATCAGCCAGGCAGCCAGCCAGGCAGAGTGTGCATTTTTAGGCACTGACTCAAAGACAGTGTCAAGACATATTAAGCTGGGCGTCTAGAAATAATACATATGAGATTAAAAATATAACCCAAAAAAACCCCTAAAAGGTCATCTTGCCACACTTGTGGGTGCTTATTTGATACGGGACTAAGAGCAATCACATTGTAAAACTTAAAAGGGTGATGAAAAATACTTTGAAATATTAAGTTCAAAATACTTTGAAATATTAAGTCCCAGTATCTAGGACTGTATCTAGGACTAGTAGCAATGCTACCTCATTGCTACTTCTTGGACACTTCGTTATTGCCTTTCACCTGAATCTAATCTACAAAGGAGCTGATTCAAACCTCCACCTTCCCAGAAGTGCAGTTTCATAATTTTCCACCCATGCAGAGAATTTGTTTCAGGGTCTGGATGTCTCAGTATGAGATCATTATATGTTACCAGAATGGAGCATCTATGTTGACTCCCCCCCTTTGTTTTAACATGTGTGTGCAGCAGAGCAACTCCCCCATCCCACCTAGAAATCGCCATTGGCACGATGAGCAATTGATTTGGAGCTTGACCTTGAGCGCTGAGATGGGTGCGGCCTTTCCCCCAGCTTTGAGAGATGCAAGGGTCACACATAAAGCTCGCCAGTTTCCAAGGTAAGATAAAATTGAGTTCCCTCTTCCTTTTTACTCGGCAAGTTGCCTCTAACGGCGCAGTACTGCGGCAAGCCGAACGTACCTTTTATCCGGCAGACGTTTGGTCTCGGTAGATGGTGCTGTCGTGACTTAAACGACTGCCTAGGACGCGGTGTGAGCGCTGCCCTCGGCCCCGGAGGCACAGTGGAAGGTTCTGCCTCTGCGGTGATTACAGCCTTAAGCAAGTTTTGTTTCCTTGGGAAAGGGCACGAATGATTTGGCGAGGGTTAATGTGGCTGTAAAACCTGAACCAAAAGGGGAAAAACACCACCACCAACAACAAAAAAAGCTCTACAAGGTAAGTCATATGGTTAAGGGTGAAACAGGCTCGGTGCAGGATCAATCAACTGCATTGCTGAGCCAGGAAAGAAAAAAAATCAGTGTCTACTGAATTACTAGTGCCTATAGCTTTGCTCGTAGAAGGATACTACTGTGCCTCATCTGATATTGCACTTTCCTTCAGCCTGTTTGAATAGCAGCTCTTCAACAGGTTGAGTACAATAGGAAGTTACTAGTAAGAGCATGAAAAGAGCACAGTGCTGTGCTGGAGTGCTCTGGTGTTACTTCAGTACCTGACATGCAGAAATCAAAACAGAGGATTTTCTTTCAGGCCTGGAAAAAAAAAAGCCTGAAAGCTTTTTGTGTGTCTGAAAACATGAGATGATTTCCCCCTCCACCTCCTCCCCTTAGATTTTCTTAGAAGCATTTCCTCCCTGGGATCTCTGGATTTCAGTAATACAGCAGACTAGTGGTACAGCCTGAGAGCAGCTCTGGTCACTTCTGTTATGTTCCCCAAAGCTATTTTTGGCTTGTGCACAGTAGATAACAATTCCTGGATCCCAGTTCTGCTGAGCCAGCTGGGCTCTTACCGCCTGTTTACAGTTGGGAGCTCTGCTGCTGAGAGGCTGAGGACAGTAAGAAATATAGGCTCCGTCTGGGTACTGGGAGGTAAGGCAGCGCTAAGACAGTGGTAAATTAGGGCAGCATTAACTTTCATTCCAGGTCTGGGCCGGTCTTAGCCCTCTAAGTAGCCTACACGATGGATAAACTGAAGGGATTTGATCTGTTTAGTGAGCAGCATCGTCTTTTTTAAACAAACAGATGTAATTAAAGTAGCAGACTGCTGCCCCACAGCATGCTCCCAGATGGCAGCACAATCTTTAGGCAAGGGTTCCCTTCTGGTTTTTTGTAGGCAATCCAGCAAAAGAAGTCAAGTTACTGTGGTCGTTTAATGCAGGGTGAGTGAAGAGGCAGGTTGCCAGAGCTCAGGCCAAAACCACAAAAGCATCTCTTTTGTCTAGACCCTCCTGGACACATCTTTTCCATGCCGAGGAGCTGATAATGTCAAGCTAAGCTGAGCTGTCTTAGATACCCGGTTTATTCTCCAATAGCATATATAATTTTCTGTATATCACATCTGTCTGGTTACCACCCCTTATAATGAAATCCTCTCTACTATGTGCTATTAAGCACACTCAATCTCTTCAACATTTTTTAAGGCCAAAGGAGATGGTTGTGATGCAGAGACAACACTTGGACTGGCTGGTACCCTCAAAATATAAGCAGAATTTCCGATTGTGATGCATAAGAATTTGTGCTGGAGAAGTGATGACGTGAGATAGTGTTTTGCTCTTATCAAGTATTGAATGTATCGTTGACTCTTATAAAACCACAAACAAATGTAAAGGTTGTGGCAGACGTATGCAGACATGCAGGCATGGTATTAACCTGAACCAATGTATTTCTTAAGTAGCTTACATTTTTATGGAGAAAAGCTGCTTTACAGCCCATTAAGATGAAGATTAACTTGTTTAATGTTTAGCTTCATTCCCAGTAGAGCAGTCACTGAAATCTATTTAGTCTGAGAGAGATACAAGAGCACTCCAAGTGTTTTGACTTAATTTGAATATTACTGATGATAAGGGACAGAGGGTCTTGAAAATTAGTCCAAACAGTCAGCTGTTTACATAATACTTGAGTCACTTGGTTGGGCTGCCATCTCCTCAATTTTGCACGCACAAAATGATTCCAGCTTTCAGCAAAGTGGCCTTAGAATCCTGGATCCCAGCCTCTAAGCTCTATAAAACACTGAACATGCTTAATTGACTGCTGAAATTACACTAGCCGCAAACATTACTGATTTTAGAAATAGATGGTTGAATCTGAGTCTGAGCATAGCAAATCTCAAAGCCTCAAAGTAGACCCTGGGCTGTGTTACATCCACAAGTCTTTAAGAAGACTGGTGACATAAAACACAGCTTGCAAGTAAACCAATTTTCCCGTCTTAGAGCCATTGGTAAAGCTGGAAACCATATTTTTTCTGTTCAATAGTCCGGTTTTTGTAAGGCTCAATGCATCTCCCAAATATCTAAGACACAGGAGTGGAGTAGGAGCGATGAAATTGCTTGAACTAAAGTTATTTTCATTTTTGTTTACAGTATATAGGATGGACTTCTTCCTCCATTTAAATCTCTGTAATTCTAGAGTATTTCTGTAGAGTCCTAGGCTTTTTGACAGAAACAGTTTGGATGTATGCTGGAAACTGCTTTTAAGGACCAGCCCCATCAAATGTTGGACTAAAGCAACCTCATCCTCCAGCAGTTATTCTGCCTGGAGGTTGTGATCTTAAGGAGGCAATCAGGAAGAAGCAGGTATCTGCCTACAGGATATTCTGCTGCCATTAGGAGCTGCCAGCTGGGCTGTGGGAAAGAATGGGTTACTACTATCAAATACATTGTTTGCTTCACTGGGAGCCACCAACAGTGACGGACTGAGCCCCTCTCGGTGACTTTCTGAGTGTGCCTTCTGCTTACCATTTCTGAGGAGTCCCAGCTATCCTATGACAGTTCTTGTTTCCTACAAAAGGGCAAAACCCAAGCCTGGAATATTTATTGTCTGCTGAGCCAGTTGATAACCTGGGAAAGCATTTCCTTGGGTTATCATGTTTGTTTGTCTGTTGTGTTCAGCGTGTGTTGCACTGTTGCTGTTGTGAGAGCTGTGGTGAGACGGCGGTGCATGTCAGCATTACCCTCAAGGGTGTCCCCCATGATCACTGCAGACAGCACTGAACCCAGCAACTGGACCTGTTCCTGGATGGTGCTTTGACTTCCTTAGCAGGACTGGTACTATGTATGATTATGTAAATCCCTAAGGAATTCCTATATAAGGCTTGCAGCACTGAGGTATTTTAACCTTAATTTACTACTAAGCAATTTGACTGAATCTGGCATCCGGTCCTCTTTTTTTATTGCTCATGAGTGTTAGTGAATACATGTGTTTCCCTCACAAACAAATAGAGCCACATAAATGGCTGTAGGCACTCCTTATTTGTGCTTCTACAATTTATTTGCACAAAGATAAACCGTATACATTTATTTTTGCCTGCTCAATCAATGAAAGGCCACAGATTTTATCTTCCCTCTTCTTTGCCCAAAACACTCTTTTGTCCCTTTATTTGCATTCCTCTTAGGTCTCCAGAGTGGGGTCCCAACCACAGGAGACAGTCCTCCACAAACTTCTCCAACATTGAGCCCTTTCCTACGGGGCTTCAGCTCCTCACCAGCTGCCCTGGCGTGGGTCACTGCTTTGGGCTTTGCCTTGGTGAGCAGCAGGTCCGTCCTTGAGCCCAGCTGGTGTTTACTCTGTCAGGCCTAGGGGAAGCTTCTGTTTCTTGCAGAAGCCACCCCTGCAGTCTCCCCATCCTCCGCTAGAACCTTGCCACAACATTGGCTAAGGCAGCCAGCAGCACTTGCTTGTCCCCTTTCTGAGCTGCATGAAGTTGAGATTGTGGCCACATTAATTGCCTATGCCATCATACCATTGCTTCCTCTCCTCCCAGTCCCAGGAAAGGCTGCGCTGGGGGAGGAATCTCACTAGCCCCTAAACTGGAAGTCTTGATACAAGAACAAGATTAACTTTTTCAGGAACAAAATGAATCCCAGAAGACCTGCCCTGGCAGCACCAGGAGTTGGAGCTGGGGTTACCAGGATCTCATGACAGGCTCTCCTGCCAACATCTTCACTTGGGTGTCAGCTGAGCCTGAAAGCAGACCCGGTTTGTTTTGTATTTGTTTAATCAGACCTGGAAGAAATAATCCAGGTATGTATCAACTTCTAAATGTTTTTTTCTCATTCTCAGCTTGTGAGTGATGTGGCTTCAGGTTTCCTGTTTGGATTCAAATACTGTAGTGAGTTAGGCATGCCATAAACTGCATAGACTTTCTGAGGTAACTGATTCAGTTTACTCATCTGGAAATATATTTCTGCCAGGTCTTTAACCTGGGTTTTAAATTGCCAGTTTCTAGCTATGTGGAGAGGATACAAAATACCTTCTCAGATACTCAGCAGGATCTGAGATTCTTTTTTAAAGGATGAAAGTGATGAAGTAAAGCAGAAGAGATGGCAGAGGAAAACTGTTTTGGTATTGACTATTACCAAGTTGGGAATAGCTTCTCCAAAGAGATACTAAACCTTCAGTAATTTTTAAATTAAGTGCTGCAGATGTTGGTGGAAGAGAAATAGTCCTGATTTCTGAACCTTTCTGTAATACGGCCTTGTTGATTCCCCCTAAGGTGAGGCATAAAGCAGTGTGTCAGTTTGCTTGAAATTGTATATTCATTTAGGTAGTGTCTGGTTATGATCTGTGGACAGGTAGCCTGACTCTTCCATGTGGGTAAATTATAAAAAAAGAAAAAAGGTAGAAAAATTAGGTGCTACCTTCAGCCATAACACCATAAAACATAACCTCTAGCATGCACTGTGAACAGGTCTTTTAAGAAGAAAACAACCCCACTGGATGACCACCTCAGAAGATCTGGAGGTGCAGAAAGTATTCTGATTATGCCTAAATTTAGCCAGGAAGAGAAAGCTTGCCGTTGTTATACATTCTCCCTCATTTTCTCCTCTTCCTCTTCCCTCCCATTCTCCCCCTTAGTGGTAATCAATCTAGGTGCATTACTCATTGGGATGCTGTTCTGTTTTTTTCCTGCTTATAAGCCAAAAGCACCTAACACTTGGCTTTGCCAGCCCTGGGGCTCATAAAGTGCCAGAGCAAATGAGAAGTTGAGCAGTTTGTTTCCTTTCCTTTTTTTAACACGCAAAGAGCAAGAGTTTTTGGTTTTGTGCCCACCCATGGAACCCAATCCAGTTGCTTCAGTTGACAGCTACTATCTCCTCAGGACATCAGGAACTTAGAAAACAGACCTGAGGCCAACAGACCTGGCATCACTTACCCCTGCCCCCTGACATTTTTGTGCTGGCAGTGCTTTTCCTTCCAAATGAGAAGCCTTTCTAAAAGAGGTTGAGGAGATTGCATTACAAGCAGAAAGGAGAGGCACTGGGAGAAGGAATGGTGAAGACATCATAGGCAGAAGCAGAGCAGGATGGGAGTTGCTCTGGTGCTGATAGTTGGATTGGGCTGGAGTTGGGACAGTGACTCTTCAGCTCCTGATAGAGGGCTTTTTGGCTAGATGCCCCAGGGAGGTACCATGCTCTCTGGCATCCGTGCTGAGGGCAGTCATGCAAGAATCTGATGCAACATGAAGGCATCATTTTTTCTGTGAGAAACAGCAAAATACTCAGCTCTTCCCAGTCCTCAGTGTAACTCTAACCCCTTCCACACCATTATCCAAATTTCTTCTATCCTGTACTGTGTGGTGACGAAGCTTTCTCAGCACTGTGCTTGACTAGTCATTGCTTACTTTTCCTAGCATCAGACAATGTCCACGTTCTCCTCTCACCGTTTCTACTACTGAACATACTGCTGCCTGAAGTCATATACAGAATGTATCTCTCCTTCTCTCCTACTTTCCCTTATAGCTGTGGTCAAAGTCTGTTTATAGCCTGCTATCTTCTGCGGGGGTATTTTCCACTTTTTTTCAGGTTCTTGGGCTGAGCAGCCTAGAGCACTGCTGTAGAGGACCTGTAAGGCTGCAGAAAATGTCATTTGTATCAGCTTATTCTCACTGGCAAAACCTGCAAGTTGTAAAATATATATATATGTAAATCCTATTGCCTGGGGCCTAATGTGAAAATTAACCCCTTACATTGCGCTTTCCTGTTATTCCCAAGTACCAGAGGGCAGAGAAAATGAAAAAAGTAATTTTCTGTTCCCATATCAAAGGGTGAGGGGGAGACAAGGGAGACCAATGGGAAGCCTAAAATATATTGGCTTTGCATTCATTGTTAGTAAGTTTGAGAGGAGTTTCTGCTGAAAATATCAGAGAAAGACTGTAGCAGTCTGCAGGAGTCCAGGGCAATTAACTGTGCCTGAGATGAGGGCATCCCTGGTGTGTGCAGGAGGTGCCTTAAGTGTTGGAGTGCAAAGGTGTAAAGTGAAGGGAGAAGAAAAAAGGACATGAGATGTTTTTCTGCAAGTGTTCAGCAAGCTATGGCACTGAAAAGGCTTCTTAGGAGTTTCCTGGGAGCTGAGAAACAAAAGCAGCTGCTGAAGAATCACCTTAAAGAGACTCCCGATACACTGTACTCTGTATTTAGCTCTCTGTGTTACCCTCAGTTTCTAAGGAGCTGAAATAACAAACTGTGAGTGGGGTGACAGGGAAGTTACCACTGTTGTTAGAAAGAGGGGTGAATTAATGCAGGACTGGCAGAAGGAGGAGCAGTTGATGGTAGGTAGCAGGAAGGTACCATGGCTACTGATCCTCTGAGCTGACACTGGACCTTACTACTCATCCAGGATGGCAACCAGACGGCCTTAGCAGTTGTCTTCACCAAAAAAAAAAACCCACAAAAATTAAACTGTCATTAAAGTTATAATTCAGGCATTTTCCCCAGAGGAAGGTCAAGCCAGCATTCTTTAAAAAAAACTCCTCTAAATGTAAATCCTATCCTTGTTGCTGTCAGTTGCACCCTGGCAGGGGGGTCACACAGGCATGTCACTTCGCAAGCACCCAGAGATATCACATGTCAAAACCCTCTCGCTGCGCAAATGAAAGGGAGACGCTTGCACTGCACATTAAGTCTGTAATGGGAGGGGGGTGTGTGTGTGTGTGCACAGGGGTGGTGGCATATTTGAGGAAATTGCAAAATATTTCTTGAGTTAAGTATGTTTATGAAACATTTCAGTCAGGACCAGTGATTCTCAGCCACATTCAGCCCTTTTCACAGTGCCGTGCGCTGCTTTCTTCTGTCTCCCATCTTGACAGCAAACCTCAGAATATTGTTGCTGCCTCTGCTTTCCTCCACTGCTGTCAGCTTGAGAAACTGCCAATGGAAAGACTTAGATAACCAGCCAAGCAAAGCATATTAGTTTGGTCTCTCATCTCTAATGTTGGCGGTCAAGCCAGAGAGGTTATTTTAATTGGGACCTAGTATTGGAGATAAAAATCATCTTTTTTTTACTGGAAAGTGATTGTGTTAAGTTTGAGATTAACACTAAAATTGATCAAATTTAATCTGGACCCAGATTTAACTTTCTATCACTCCGCAGTGGCTTCTTACAGCACAGAAGAAAGAAATTAAAGCGGCCAGAGCAAGGGATGCGTCAGTCTCAGCTATTCACTTTTAGGATATTACAGGAGGTCAGTGTGTTTGGACAGTGAAAGGAGAGAAACAGCCTGGTTTTGGAAGTTCTAAATTTCCCAGAGAATTCCTTCTACACTTTAATTTTGGACACTAAAGCTTCCTGAACATCAGACCCATAGACCTCAGAACATGTCTACATTACTTGCAGTATCAAATGAAAAAATCCAGAGTTCCTATTCTTTTGCAGTTTTGGTTTGGTTTTGGTTTTGATGGTTTTTGTCTCTTATTACTTCATCGTAGATGATTAAAACCTACTGACAGTATCTCCTCTCCCCCATTCTTTATTAATTCATTATGAATTCTGGTTTTTGGCTGACATCAGTACCCTGTCATGGTTCGAAACTCTTCCAGTGCTTGGTTGGCTTGTTGCTCGCTTGCTGAAAAAACAGTGTTTATATCAGGATTTTTGGAAAGCAACAAAATGTGCTGTTACAGAGTGGGAAGAGTTATTTTGTTTTGTTTCTGCAGAACTTGAACTTTGAAGTATTTAGGATGTTTAATATGTGACTCTTACTAGTAAAAAAGAATACAAATTGTTCTGGCCTGCTTTTCCTATTTGTCCCTTTGTTATACATTTGACAGTGCAGGAACCTCAGTAAGATGTGGCATTCTGTGCACACACTGGGGTGAGATGTCTGGTTGGCTTGCCAGAGGGTGCAATATCTCTGAGAAAACTCTCAGGTATTCCCATATTCTTTTTTTGTTTCCCCACTTGAGTTTCATGCACATCTCAGAATCACCTGCTGCAGTATGCAAGTCTCTCCAATTCTTAGGTTCGACCTTAGGGATGCCTTCTTTTAACGTCTCTGCATCCGTGTCAGCGTTTGATCCCAGAAACATCCCACATAAGCAGTTAGTTCTCACCCCAGTGTGCAGTTTGAGAATTCGAGGCTTTTGTAAAAAGGATGACTATTTTATGAAAGTGTTTAAGAAATGAAGAATTCAGCTACCGACAAAACCAGTGACCATTCTAAATCTTGCCTTTCCCTACAGTTGCATAGGTTTGTTTATGTCAAATGGTGATGGTTTTGCATGCAGAGGAAGGGAATATAGTTATTATCAGAGAGGTGCAAAGTTTTGAGACATGAAATTATGATTTTCACTTACATACTGCTCCCAGTCCCAAAGAAGAGGTTATTCTCTACCCCCCAAAAAATTAAGAAACTGCTGATTGGGAGTTGCATCTGTAAAAAGATGTTTCCTCTGCTGTGGTGTTTGTTTATACTAAAAAAGTGACTGCATGTATCATTAACTTACACTAATCATGTGCAGTCTAAGAAAATTTTCAGGAAGCCAACAAAAACTGTGGTTATGAGGATCCATAACTTACTGCACTGATTTACATTTTGGTCTGTTGCACATCGTGTCTAACAAGAGATCACTTGGAGACATGTTCTTCTGAATCACACTGTTAGTAAATCAGGGTCTTTTGCTTCACAAATCATTTAGGAGTTTGGTTTCTCAAACAAAAAATAGGGTAATAGGGAGTCCTGCCTACTTTATAACACTTCATCTTTCTGGGTATGGTCTCAAAATGCTTAAGCCTCCTAACTCCCTATGGATTTGATGTTGTTTGGCACCTACCTAAAAGCAACTTGCTCACTGGATAGCCAACTTAATTTAGAATGTATTACCTACACTCACATTATCTGCTGCATGTTGAGAGTGGTAGATAGCTGTATGGGTAACCGGAAAACATGGATGTTCAGGTCTTTGGAGATTCTCTTTCTGAGATGTGCCTGTAAACAGCTATTTTCATCTTTGGGTTTTCAAACTGAGGGTCAAATGTACTTCACTGAATATCTATCTTTTTCTTTCTTTGCCTAACAGAATGCAATCCCTGTTTTACTGTGTCCAGCTGGAACATCCTCAGCATGCTGATTTAATTAAAAAACCACTACCCATTGTAGAAGCCAGATGTAGCTGAGCAGCAGTGTTTTGCTCATCTTATCACTCTGCTGGCTGAACTGTTCAAAGGGCCATCCCTGCAAACAGTGCAGTGAGTACTGCTAAAGCAGTGAGAGAAGACATGAGGTGCTGCATCTGTGATATGCCTGAGAGAAGGGTTGTGCTTTGACAGGACATCTGTCATCCCGTGGCTCTAGGATTTGAGATGGTTCTTCAAATATACTGTTAGTGGGGTTCACTTCAGCTGTAGCAAGCTCCTATCTGGTTACAAATTGAACAGTCTTGCAGGAAGCCTCCCTGCCCAGATTCAAACATGCAGGTACAAATTTGTATGTACCCGGGGAGCAGAATTTCTTCCTCAAGTCTCTACAGACAATTTTCTTTCAAAAAGTGTGGAGCAGCCATCAATACTGTGAAGATCCCCATAAACTTGCTTTACAGCTTCAAACTGTAATGCCAGCAACACGGAACTCATAGCAAAAGTACAGTGAGCAAAGTACCACTTGCATTAGAGCCACCACTATGATTTACGAGCATTGTTCATGTTGTCCTTAGTAAATGAAAGCTGGAAGGGAAGGATGATTGTCACCAGATTACAGGAAACCTGACTGCTATATTGTTCCATTTATCCCTTGTCTACCTTGCCTTTCACAAGTAGGCTTTCTGGCTGTTCTTCATACTGTTGTTTTATTGGGAGAGAAGTGAGATTATATAGACAGCTGGTTGCACATAACCTAAATGAGACTAAGAGTAGTTAGAAAGAAAACAACTGCTAAGTATAAAGATTAAACAGTCTTAGGTAAGACTTCCACAGGATAGACTTTGCTTTCTGTATAACATGACAGTCATTCATTATCTTCCACTTAAAAGGAGCCTGTCAGTCAAAGAGCACAGAGGAAATAATGGCTACATTATCATGGGACCAATTGTGAAAAGGCTAGAATTTTGCTCTGAGCTTTTCTAAGATGCTTTGGACAAGTCACCTCCTTACTATTTCAATCCCTTCTCTGCATTTTAATCATATATAAGCATCTAAGATTGCTGCCTGCTTGGTTAAACTTATCCTTCACATTTTGAAGATGCCGAAGTGCACTAACTAGAAGAGACTATGTGAAGGTACTCCAAGACCTGACTATTTTCAATACCACCTATGAAAGTCTCGGTGATCAGATGCTAATGTTAAATTATCAGTTGCTATCACCTTGTGCAAACCTTGTTTGTATAGCTGTAAGTACCCTTCATAAGCTTCCTTTTGCATTGCTGTCATCTTAATGTGATGTTCTGTACATTACCTTTTTTTAGAAACACATTTGAAAACTACAAAAATCTTTAGGCTATATTAAGATCTAATGAGATTGTATTACCTTATCTTGTACAGAAACTCTTCAGAGATTAACTACTTCATCTTGCAGGGACCTCCCATGTGGCAGGAGGCTCCTGGAACTGTAGGAGAATAGATACCAGTGGAAATTCTGATCAGCTACTGTGCCCATAGTGGTGCTTGGCTGTTTAAGATACCCCATGCCTACTGTTTCCCTCAATACTGTATGGCTATTTACATAATGGCAATTTATTGATGACTCTCTGGAATATACTATCTTGGTGCTTTGTGCTGCATTCTTTCTGAACTAGCCAAAACTTAATTCATATCTAAAACTAGAACTTACAAAACATAAACCAAGTTATGAAGAATAAAACTGTAGTACGTTAAAATTATGATCAGGATGGTTTTGTGATTTTTTTTTTTCAGGTGAGATCTGCTGTCTCTGGAAAAGCATGTACAGGGCTTGAGACTTGGAGAAGGTTGTCTACTTGTTCTTGATGGAGGCTGGAGTTGTTCTGTGCTGCCTTTTTGGAGTGGCTAAACCTGGGAAGCTGGGCAACAAATGACAATATTTTCCTCTGCTCTCAGTGACCATGCAAGCAGCATTGCCTCAAATGCTGCCAGTGGGGAGAGGCAAGGACTGGAAAGTTCCTGGAGTTGGAGAAAGAGCAGGTCTGTTTCAGCAAGCAGGTGGAGAGTCAGGCCCGTGGAGGGGTCTAGTAGAAACATGGGCTACAGCTGGTCTGTGGGGGGCAGGATGAGAGCTGGTGAAGACAAGGGTAAGGGCTGAAGGGCAAGGAGCTTTGAGGAGGAATTGAAGAAGGTTTCATGGCTGCAGCTGGAACACAGCAATAGAAAACAGAGCCCTGAAGTGCTTTTTCTGTCCCTTGTGCCCCCCTTTCCCATTTTCTTGCATTCATCACCTGAAAACTGAATTCAGCATCATCTGGCGTGAGGTCTGGGTAAGTGGCATCCCTGCCTTTCCCTAAACTACTTGAGCGGGTGCCCTTAACTCGGTCTGTATCCTAGTGCATTAAGGAACAAATCATATATAGGTGAAGGTTGCGCTTAGTGTGAGCTTCTTTACAAACAACAGTAAAATTTCATTCCTTGGCTTTAGCAGGTTTAGCACTTATAAGGTATTTCAGTGCTGAATGTACTATATCTGGTAGAAAAATAGCTATTTCTGTGATGTGAGTAGTTATATTTTTTCCCTTGGGATACTTTTTATATCTCTCATTTGAGTAAGATATTGTAGTCTTCAGTCCGTACTGAGAGAGAGTCCAGAATTTCATGGCGTGAAGGGGGTCACTAACTTAAGGTTTGCATTTCCAGGTTTAGCCTTAACACAAAGTACTATGTATTCTTCTTTTGGGAATCTACATTCTTATTCATATGTACCACAGATTGCCTCTGTTCCTTAGGATTAAATCTTAACCAGTTGTGATCATGAGATAAGCCCTAAGATTTGAATCACCTGACTTTGGAAATGACTGGTAGCACATTTATACTTGAGTACCTAGGTATGAAACCTGGCTTTTTGGAATAACAAAGAAGTTAAATGACAGCCAGCTGAAAAATGGCCATCTGTTATTTTGACAGATTATCTATGTTGGGATAATGATTATTGAATGAAGGGATAAGAAGGTGGCAAAGGTCAAAAAAGTAATTTATCCTAGTATTCCTAGTTTTCCTACATTTTATGTAAGAGTGTGGTACATATAAATGTGTCAATGAGGTGGAGGAAATTCCTTCATCAGCGATCAATACAGTCCAACACGTCCATAGTTAGACAGGGACAACACTGGGAATGCTAGTTACGCTGCCTCGGGGGACAGGGAATGTCATTTGAGTGAGAGCGGGGGGGAAGGACATCAGCACCTAACTACCCTAGCAGAAAATTGATACGTATCTGAGCACAAAGCCACTTGTAAATTTTAATAGCGAGGCTGCCAAATACAGTGGGAAGTTAGCTGCTTTTGATGCAGCAGTCAAAGGGTCAAATTCTTTCCCCTGCTGCTCGAGCGTAGCTCTGTGGCAGTCTGCTGGGCTCCGCCAGTGAAACTGAAGAGGAGGATTTGGCTTGCAGCCTGGTTTTAATCTGCACGTATGGTATCAATTTTGGAAGCATTTTCTGGTTGTCCTCACGGTTATAAAAGGGTAGAAAAATATATTTATTCTCTTCCACAGTTAAAACTGAGACTTTTGTTAACTCGTTTGTGTTACCTGAAAAGAGCAATATTTAGCTTCACCTTCAGTTTTGCCATAGGGCTGGCCCTTTCTATCAGTAAGTACCTCTGCTCTCTATCCTAAGGGAAGGGCTGCTCTGAAGAAACCAGCTTGCCCCAGCAGATCCCAGTTCTCTACTGCAGGCATAGGTAGTGCTGAGTCCATTGGGACCCTGACCTGTGGGTCCCCCTTGTGATGGTAGGCAGGGGAGTCTCCTACCCATCAGCCTTCTTCCTCCTTTTCTTAGCATGTTCATGTAGTTGTTTGCTTGCAAATTAGGAGTATCACAGAACACAGGATGTTGGCAATAATAGCGTACACTTCCATCAGGCTTCTGAGGAGGGAGTATCTCCTCTTGCTCACCAAAATCTTCACCTTTTGTCATAAGTGCAGTAGTCCTCAGCCATTGATAAGTGTCTGGTTCTGTTAGTGAGCTGTGACCCTCTCAGAGCTCCATCTCAAGCACTGCCATACATGTCCTAACTGCTCGTTTACTATATGGTTTTCCCAGGGTGGTCTCAGAACGTACTCCCTGGGTTTTGTCCTTTCTCCAATGTTTTATGTCACCCCTTTCTTTGGGTGCTTCCTCCTGCTTCTGAGAAAGACCATCATCTCCTGACTCTTCCTGGGGCACAGGACTGCAGGAAGCCGCCTGTGACAAGGATCTCAGCATTCCTGTATGAGAGGCAATTAAGACCTTCAGTAATTTATTTTTTTCCCTGATTTCTCACCTAATTTCTCTTTTTTCTCCCCTCCCAATTGCATTTTCCTTTGTCTGTCTTTGTGACTTCTTTTTTTCACTCTCCTCCTTTTTTACCTTTTTCATCTACCTTGGCCATCACCCAAGATCACTCAGTACACAAGATCAAGTGTGTAGTTGTACACACTACTTCTTGGCTTTTTTAATAGGCCTAAAATTCTTCATCAGCATAAAATACTTCAATAAATATCGCAAGATAATGATTTCATGTGCAAGTGAATAACAGTGGCAGGCTGCATGTGATAAACATCTTTAGTTACGCCACTAGGAAATAAAATACCTGGAAAACATAGAAGGTGAGAAAATTCTGAAGGAGGGAGGCGAGCCAAGTTTGTTGGGTGCAGAGCCATAAGGGCAGCCCTATCATACACCAGTCAGAAGATAACACTTGCCACCTTGAATTTCTGCCGACAGCTGTCAGTGTATGCCAACTATTGTTGTAGGTTAACAAACTGTTGTAAGTTCTCGTTATTTCCAGCAAATTGGCACTGCTGTTGCTTCTAGCAATTTTCCTAGGCTCATTGACTCTGTAAGATCAGTAGCTCATAATGATTAAAATAGGAAACAAACCAGGAAGTTTGTCGTGCTTTCTAGACCACAGTGATGCTTTGGTACTTTGTACAGAATACGTGTCCTCCGTGTTGCACTGGTTTAGATTTCTGCCTTACAAAAGACAGATCACTAATTGCTGAAGTAACTGCATAATTACCTTCTAACATACTTAATGTGAAAAGCTTTAACACCTGCAGATCAGTATGGCCGTGTCTCTGTTTTGAGAACTGAGATCAGGTTCACCTTTACTAAGATTAAAATTTTTGGCTATCCAAACCCATCAGCTATTTATGACCATCACAACTGTTTTGGATGTTGAAAGTTGATGTCCTATTTCAGAAATACTCTCCCAGTATTCAAACTGATTACAAAACCAGCCCAGGTTCTTTACTTTTTACCTGCAGCACCAACTTTCTTAATGACAAGTCAGTCATGCAACTGAACGAATACGTGTTTCTGCATCTATCAGATTTGTTCTGGCTATCTACTGCTAATCACTCTGACAGTTCCAGTTCACTGAAGTCTTTTCCTTTGTGCAGTAGTTCGCTCATGACTGTAAGTATGGGGCTGTTTCCATAGCTGTCGTGTTTAATTTTGGATAATGGTAGCAACAGTGGGAAATCTTAGCTACTCGGGCCATTGAATACAAGCGTGCCAGATGCCTTGTGTGTCTGGGGTTTATCATTGCATTGTAGACAAGCTCTGGCCATTGTGTGCATTGCAGATTTAGATCTGCATGACCCAGTGGACAATTATTTCTGGGTAACATTTGGGTAGGTTTATGAAATGTCCAGAACTTTTCGCTGTGTTGGACGGCACGACCCACTGTCAGTTTTCAAATACCGATTTGCTAAGGCTCTGCATAACTTTTGCATTGCTAGTGGGCTAAACAAGGCTATTGAAAAGTTTCCTGAGGTTTAAGGATTTTCGTGCAAGGGAAACTATGGCAGCATATTTTAAATTTTATCCTTCAAAAGACTGAGTTCCAGAGCCAATTAAAATGTAAATAAACTCATAGAAAATAAACTTCGGCAATGCCTTCACATGTTCAGGACTAGATTAATCAGGCAAAAATTGTTTGAATGGATTTGTCCCATGAAAATGACATTTCTATATGCAGTGTGCTTTGACCTCTTTTTCTCTTGTACAATGTAATAGATTACAAAAGCGCCCACAACTGTGCTAAACAAACATGGTTGTTTGGTTGTATCAAGGTTTTGTTCCAGCAGTGGAATTCATTAGAACAGCATGCTCTGTATATTGCCAGCAGGTCATCAGTGCTCGCTTGAGTCAGGTTCCTGACCTTTATTCTCTCTTGCCAAATCTGCTGGATAGTCCTCATTTTGGGGACTGTTAAAATATCCAGCATTACTAATATATCTAACATTATTTTTCTCACAGCTGAGAATGTCTTCAAAGGGGTGCTCATTGGTCTTCTTAGTAATTATCAACTAGTTCATTTTATATAGAGTCAGATGCTTAATTATAAATAGCTGCTTAACAGTATGAAATAAAAATATTTTCCCTCACCTAAAGAAAAATTAAAGGCATTTGGAAACCTCTTTAGGATTTGAGGTAAGTGTTTTTCTTCAATGGGACGGTTGGGGCATCATATCAAGCAGCTACTCAACTGTGTATGTTCCCAGTGAATTATGTGGATTTGTAATTCTCTGGTCTGATGTTCTGATTGCTTTTATAGGTGCAACTGAGGTTAAATTCTTCTACAGTGTTACCCCACCATCTCCAAGAAAATGTGACCCTACACTCTACTCAGGTTGATAAATGGCAGTCAAAGCTCAGCATGTCCCTAACCTCTGCGTTTAAGTACTATATTTCACCTAAAATTTTGGTTTTGTCACTGATCATTAAGTACCTCAGTCCACAGAAGTCTTAAGTGTCAGGCCAACCCCTACATTAGGGTTGCTCTCTATTATCAAGGAACTATACCTCCTTTACCTGCCTCCCAGATTTTGTAGATGTTGTCAGAACAAACCTAATCCACAAGGGTCTACAAATGCAACAGTGGTTGCTGTTTTCTATGTGCTGAGCTGGAAAGGGGAGGAAAATAATGACTGCAATATTTCTCCCCTCAGGAAGTGGAAAGTTAACTGTCTTGGCCAGAGGGAGGCTGAAACCTGTATTTCCCAAATAATCTACCAACTGTTTTAGCAGACAAGTGTGCTGCAGGTGACAGTTCTGATGTCTTCAGTCAGCAACAGAGAACACCAAAAAAAGATGAGCTGCAGTGTAAGTGGTAAGCATGGGTGACTGTCTGTGAGATGCACATTCACCCGGGTGAGGGGAGTTGTTTGACTTCCTGCTCCTGGAACCGCTCGGTATCTTGTTTCCTGTGCTGTGTCTGCCATTCTGCTTGTGCTAGGCACCTCCCTCAGGAGAGACTTGAGGTCAAGTCTTGGGAAGTGACAGCCATCTGCTTCTAATGCCAAGCGATCCGAGCAGCAGAGAGCAGATGACTTGACCTCCTACTCCTGCTCTCTTCATTTGTTCCCTTTGTGAGTACTCCTTTTATCAGGTAGTTTGAAGCAACCTTAACTCAATGACTTGATTTCAGGCAGCTTCTCGTTTAGAGGCTGATTGATTTGGATTCCTTTGTCAGATCCTTAACTCTTGCAGTGAGCTGTAAAAGAAGCCTTTCTGTCGGACTTAGATTTTGGGGCCCTCCTTGGAAACCAGGCACCCACAAGTTAGGGACTCTCATGGTCATCTCTGTGGCATTTATCCTGTGTTGGGTTTCACCTTTCATGGCTATTCCTGTTAAGACTTGTGGCCATCCTATGGAAGCAACAGTCTGTGCTGAAAGCATAGGCACTTATTCCAGGACATAAATTTAACAACCTGCCCTTCCCAACACCAGTATTCTTTGAAAGGTTCAAGGCCCTGGAAGCATGAAAGGATGTTTCCTATTATGAATGTATGCTATTGCTATGGAAGTAAGAGAATTTACAGCAAAAAGATCTGCTCCCAGAGCTTACTGTTAATAATAGTGAACTTAACCATATATACCTAATGGATCGCTACAGACTGCAAAGAGAGATGAAGCAAATGTGACCAAAGCTTTTGCCTGTTCATGCTGGTTTGACTTAACAAAAATGTTGTGCATTAATGAATCACCCAACATAAACAAATATGTGTTGTTTAACCTAGACATTTTAATGAGTCTTGTCTCCTGTTGCTCAGACTTTGGCTTTCCCACAGTAGACAGCTACACAAATGTGCTTTATATCCTGAATGCACCAAAACAGCTTTGTTACAATAAATATTTTTACTTCAATGATCAACAGGGTATGAAAAAGAAAATACAGAGAATTTTGTATGAATAAGGAAAACTCTTTTGGTTTTCATCATTGCCATTAGCATAATTTCAATAGACTTAAGCTAGGTTTATTTCTTCCAGCGATTAAAAAACTCTACATGTATACAAATTTTGTCATGGTTATTGAAAAACATGGAAGCATACATATCTGTAGCAAGATCTGGTAGTGTGCTCGGTATATGTCATGTGTGTTAAGGATTCACCTAAGAAGAAAGAGCTGCTCAAATGAAAAAATCGTTCACGAGGAAAAATAGTAACTTGGTTTTGAGACATATATTAGACATTAATGATCTCACTGTGCTGGGATGAAAATTTCTTCAGGCTGGAAAACAGCAATACAACAGTTGACTGACCTCAGACCTGTCATACTGTGAAAAAAAGGAGGTGTTTTGGGGTCGGGATTTTTTCTGTTTCCAAGTTGCAAATATTTTGCAATTGATTAGAGTCAGTGAGGAGGCTACGAGAACCTCACCAACAGATTGGTCTTTTAGCTGTTCTTCTCTTTCCCATTTACAGGGAAAGGCAATCATGTCAACATGGTAATGAAAGAGAGGAATTTCATGCAAAGGAATTTTTGCACAGGAACACTGAATGTACGTGAGGGCCCAAAAGTTAAATGCCAGGATGTCTATCAGTGTGCTAACACCACTGTTATTACAGTAAGCAGGCTTTTACAGCATCTAAATCCACAGCATTGTAAATACACACCAGGGTCCTCTGAATGAAAGTGTGGTATTGATTTTGGTGTGCTCTGCTGCACTGCTAGGGTTCTTAATGACATGCTGTTATTTCAAACAGCATGACACAAACTGACTAAAAGAATCTATTTTTCCTCGGTGATTAGAGGCAAAGCAAAAGTTAGATGATCCTAAACAATCTTTGCTCAGAATTTCTCCTAATGCTTCTTTTGATCTCTAGCACTCCCGCTCCAAAATAAAGCTTCTAGGTAAAAAAAAAACCAACAAAAAAAAACCCCTATTAATTATTTCATAGGAAAGTGTTTCTCCTCTAGACAAATTTTAAACACTTTGTCACTTTGTCTCTTAATTAAAATGAACTTTCTCACTGACCATATTGAAATTGGGTTTCTTAATAACACCTTGTGGCCTCTGGCATGCTGCATCAAGGCAAACCCCCAATTTTAGGTTTTGAAAAATGAAGGTAAGGTATCACAGCAGTGACGTGGCTCCGTATTTCTTTTCTCCGTTCTCTTCCATCCTGCCCACTTAAGCTGACAACAAAAAGAATATGAAGTCTGCTTACAGTGGGTGATGCAAAGTTTGGTATAAATTATTATATGTCCAGTATTTCTTTCTTCAGGGAGACCTTTCTGCCCAGCACCTATGTTCATCAAAGGATAGGCCTTTGTGTTGCCTCTTGAGATCATCTGCTTTTACAATGCTGGTAGTATTGCATGAGATGATTTTACTATGGAGATTTTTAGTAGTGAAATAGGTTTGGGAGTTTAATGTTGGGTGAGGGAATGCAGAATCTTAAATAGCAACATCTCCCTAAATATAAAGCTATGCAATGTATAGGATCTATCTTTTTCAGGCAATTGTTAAAGCACAGTGGATGCAGTTCATTTCAATGTGGTTTAAAAAGCAGATGAGCATGTATGTACATTATATGAATCGCTGAAAGAAAATGGCTTGAGTTTTGAGACCATTCACCTCAAAATGCTTCAAGAGTGCAGAATACTGCTTGATAATTTAACATTTGCCTTAATAAGGGTCTATGACATTGGCATTTCTTTGATAATATTTTTTTCTTCATGGAAGAGAAATACTTAGGATACAGTTAGGATACTCAGATTTATTCATTACTAAGATCTGTCTTTTAGCCCTGTGATAGAATCATAGATTGGTTTGGATTGGAAGG
>VZTU01028835.1:190448-232276 GCA_013400835.1 Zapornia atra | reverse complement strand
AAAAAAAAAAAAAAAGCTACTTCCAGCTACCTTTTATTTACGCCCTCCGGTTTCCTCTCTCCCTTCCGCACACCCCCAGGTCCTTACACAAAGTAGCAGAGCGCCTGAACTACTGGGCACCAGACAACACGGGAAAACAGATTCCCGTCAAACAGACCCAAAGCTCCAGACCCTGCGTAGCGGCCCGGTGCCTCCCCGGTGGTACTGCACACGCAGGAGTGATGTCAAGGCTGTTTGCCGGAAAAAAAAAGGCTTCTAGGCTCTCATTTAGGGTGAGTGAGTAAGTCACACATGATTCAAGCCAAACTCTCAGCAGCTCAAGTCTACTTCGCAGGTGTGCATGCCCTTGTGTGTGTGTGTGTGTGTGCAAAGGGAATATGCATGCGACAGGATTTCGGTTTAGGCTGAATAAGTAAAGGTTTAAATCTGTTTTCCGTGTATAAGTAAATTTCTAGGTAACTCTGTCATTCCAAGGCTGAGAGGGATTTAAGGTTTATAATGCCTCAAAGGCAAACTCCTAAGGCAGCATCCGAATAAAAGCAGTATTTTCCACTGGCAGAATTTGCTCATCTTTCTCCTACCAGCTTAAATTAGACCTTTCAATTTACCTGACTATGCTACTTTAAATATCTATTTTATTAACCAGAGCATTATAATGCTATAGCTATTTCTAGGGGAGCTTACATCCTTTGAGTCTTCTTAAGTCTGGCCAGGACTGACTGCTCTAAAACCCACTGCCATAGGTTTAATTCAAAGGAACGTATTTCATCATGTACCATGATTTGTATCTTTCCCACTCTTCAGAAAAACCCTCTTTCTTTCCCCNCCCCCACAATTATGCATATTTCTGTAAAAATTACTGTGAGTAATCTATCAAACTGCCAGGAGCTTTATTGGTTCATAAAGCCGGCTGATAGCTCGTGCACACTTGCCGGATGTCCAGCCCCTATATTCGTATTTTCTCAGTGCATCCCACCTTAGCTACATATTTTAAAAGGATCCCAGAAGATTGACAGATCTGGAATACATGATTTTATCATCAAAGGGCACACGTTTTTCTGCCAATATAGAAGAGTGTTAATTCTTCTTTCTCAAAAGCAAACAACTCTGCCATTCTGGCTGTTTCTTTTACACACAGTATGGGTTTATCATCTATCTTGTTACTATTTCTCCCCAACCCTCTTATCTTACTGGGATGGCTTGGAGAACCCTTGCAGAGCAGTGTGCTGATAAGTACACACCTGTATCAGCTTTGCAAGCGTAATGCCAGCCTTCATCTTTTCTCAGCTTTCCAGCCTCCCCCTCCCCAAGAGCTAGCTCCTAGGGAGGACAGATTTGTCAGAGGGGAGATTGACTCATGCATGAAGTCATTCAGGTGTATCTGTGGTCATCTGATAATGGCTTATTAGGGGATCGCCTGGCAGAAGAACAGGAGTTATTAAAGTTCAAGCAGGGGAAGCCAGTGCTTGGCAGGTATTTCAGCACTTCCAGCTGAGACATGGCACTCACAGCAGAGGTGGGAGAGCCCCACTTTCCTTGTGGAGGCTAGACTCCAATTGAGTCAGGGACAGAGTCTCAACGTTCCTTTTCTTTCATTAAATTGTCCCCTCTTGTGCTTTCTTTAAGTAAAAGTAGTGGTATGTTTAGGCACATTATGGAAAGCATCTGTGTGATGCCTCGGGTCTGTTGCAGACTGAGGAAGCAGAGCTATAATCCATTTCCCACTCGGGGATGTTCTGGGAAGAAGGTACAAACTATTGAAAAAATGGAGAGCAACATCCAGAGATAGTACCAGGGCTGTGATGCTCTCAAGGCACAAGAGAGTCACGCCTTGCCTGGTGGCCAGGACCCTGGTCAGCCTCTTCACAGGTGACCACCAAACACGAAGAAAGTCTTTGTGAGGATCTTCTAGATAATTCCTCGCTGCCTTTTGTCATCTTGATTATATTTCAAAGCAAACAGTCAAAAAAAATTCTTAAGTATATGCACTCTGTAGAAAGAGGCTGGGATTTTTTCTCTTTTCTTTCCTGGAGTGAGCAGGCAGGACAGCATGTCCCAGCATAGCTGTGTGGGAGCACCAGGAGCACAGTCATCCTCCTCTTGCCCCAGCTTAGAGCTCATGGTGAAAGACAAGGCCAGTAGGTTGCCAGCATCCTGTGGGATTGCCCACACAGAAACTCAGAGTATGATCTTGTGGTGGGTATCCTCTTTGCCCTTTACAGTAAATGGAACCACATGACAACGCAGAGGCAAAGGAAGAGTCATTCCCACCCAAACACAGAGGCAAGAAAAGCACTTTGCAAATGAATGAAAGAGCAAAACAGTGCACTCAGTTCCACAAGGAGGTACCACCATGCTGTGTGTGTGACAGATGATTCCCAATGATATCTATTGGATGGCCAATAGATACACAGTCCCACCTTTCACCCACGTAAATTCACATCGTAAGAGAGAAGAAAAAAAATATTTTCCTTGACTCTTTGTGACAATGGATCAATCATTTATATGAGCAGAGAAATAAATTATGAAAGGCAAACAATAACAACCAAATTGCCTTGGAAGGTTTAACATTTCAAAGGCCTCCTCTACACTAAAGCCAGCAACCCTTAAAATGCCACTGCAGGTTCTGCTAGCCCTCCAGCCAGAATAAAAGCTTTTAGCGCTGGCAGCAGGTCTAGGTCTATTCCCACTCTTGTTTCCATTTGGTCCAGTGTTCAGAGGAGGGTAAACCCTTAAGCAGATCAAATATTTCAAAGCTTTACAGAATGCTACCAAGCTGCAATGATTTATACTGGACAAATAATGGCCACGGTATCTTTGTGTTCCAGGTGGTTTCAGATGCAGCTGTAACCCAGCGTGAACAGCAAGTACTGCTTTTGTACCCAAAAAGGTACCCTTTTGTGGCAGAATTTTGGGTACACCTTTAGAAACAGTGGGACTGCCACGTGCCCATGTCCAGAAACTAAAATCCATCTGTAGTTCTGAGGTATTGCTAATGGCAGAGCTAAAGTTATTCATAGTTTAGACTTACCAGAAATAGTTGGAACAAATTAATAATGAATTAGAACATTTCTTATCATCACGGGAGCGAGAGGGAATAAATAGAATCATCCATATTTTCTTATTACAAAACAGTGTGCAGCCTATTACCAAACACTAATTTGGTGTTGCTTGTGCTGGAGAACTGTTGAAGGGTCCCTGGCTCCTGACAGCGCAGCTTAATTCAGTCTGACGGGAGCAAGGCTGCGCAGACGCAGGCCAGGGCGGGCAGGTGAGCACCGTCCCAACAGGGGCGAATCCCCGCCTGCCAGAGCTGGGCACCGCTCAATAATTCCAATTAACCATGCTAAAGACGACAGAGATGGGTCACGCAGAGCCCAGTAAATATCAATCAGAACCGCTCATTCTGATGAGAGAATAACGAAGTCTCTCTCATTAAGGAAAAGAGAAAAGACATTTGGTCGGGCGTAGAAGCCTGTCCTCGGTGGCTCATGCGGCCTGCGGTGCGGTGTCTGCCTCATGGGGCTGCAGTCCTTGTTGGCCACAACCAAAATTGCCCCGAGTGTGGGAGCCCTTCGCATCACTTAGCTCCCTGTTTCTGTGTGTGTAGTGAGCGATGGGAAGGCCCTCTGCATCCCAGTGTGGCACAGGAGGGCCCCTTCCCAGCGAGGTGCACAGCTCCAGGAGGATACAGGGTGTGGGATGCAACTGGGGAGCTGAGTTTGCTGGTCTCTGTGCCGGGAGCTGAAGGGACAGCAGGTGCTAGGGCCGTGAGCCGGGCACTGGGGCCAGGGCCCAGCACGTGCTTTTTAGCTGCTGTCATCACTGGGGTCCCAGAAAGCACTGGGATGTTTGCACAGTGGCTGTCCCCAGAGAGATGAAGAGTTGTATTTCTCAGCCAACAGCCCTTTCTCTGGCTGTGTGAGACCAGAGGCTATTTTAGCAACTGATGGCCTTTAACTGCTGGTTTCTGGGTTTCCCGGGATCTAAAACACGCCATCATCAAACAGCATGAAATGAATATCTAACTGCAGACATGACCCACTGGGGGACGTTTACGGGGCAAAGCCTGTAATTGTAAGGCAGCATCACTGTTTTTAAACATTTTTTACTTATTTAACTTCAATAAAGTACCCAGATCTACTTAGGCTAAAGAGAAATGGGTGATTCTTAGTTGTTATATTTAAAGATAGCACAACGAATTTCTTGTGTGCGGCCTTATGGCCTGATCCATCTCTATCCTCTAATAAAATGTATTTCTGTAACAGCTGAGGCAATTAATCACTTAAACAGAATTGGATTACAATCTCCATTACTTGAAAATCTTTAAAGTCAGGCTTGCTGCCTTTCTAAAAGATCCCAAGCTATTGAGCCAAATTCTTTGCCCTGCTTTATGCAAAAGGTCAGACTGGATGTTCGTAATGGCCTCTTGTAATGTCAAAAATCAGTCTCTGACCCTTGTAATGCCACAGGGAAAGACTCTCACTGATTTCAGACAGAACTGTACTAGTTATATTGACCTTTCTCATTAGGAAAGAAGATTGTCTGCAGAAACTCCTATGTGATTCCATAACTCCAGGTACGTGTCTATTGAGCTCATTATGTAAATACTGCTTGCTGCCTTTGGTCCTTTCTGAATTTCAAAGGAGTTTGCAGAGCTTAACGCAACCAGAAGTTACTGGGCATTGCAAGACTGAGACGTCTCTTTTGACCCCCAGATGGGTGTTGAATCTCCAGAGGTGACCATATTTTTCAACAGTAATAATGAAATAATAAATTATGACACTCCAGATACGTTTAATATCCCGAAACTCTAATACAGTGTTTTTCAGGGTAGTGAAATTCCCGTTCCTGGGGCTCTGGGGGCTTTCTTACCACCAAATGCAAGTATATTACTGCTTTCACATAGGGGTTTTCAGAAAAAGTAATTAATTGTATATAATTTGGGGTGATTCGCTGACATATTTCACTCTGCAGCAAAACCAGTTTTCTTCTAAATCTCAGCAGCACTCGAGATTGTTCTAAGATGCATTCATTGGTTTCTTTTAGCTATCTGAAATTCATGTTTTACGATTGGATCAAGACCTTCAGTTAGCTTCACTGATTTAAAATGTGGGGTGACAAGAATTTGCTCTGAAACACAATAGAAAAGAAGTAAGAATACGGAATTATAGAAATAACATTATCTTACTACCTAATGCTAACAGTTAAAGGTGGTTTGGCTCTTGGGCTTTGGGTATTTTTTGGTTTTATTTTTGGTCTGTTTTATTTTGTTGGTTTGCTTTTTTTTTTTTTTTTTTTAATAGGGACTCCACAGGAAGATCAGTATACTTTACATTTAGTGCTCTGGGAAAAATAATCTTCACATCACATTAAAAAATAACCCATTTTCAGGACATTATCTATTCAAAACTCTCTTCTACAGAAAGCAAATAACTCTGGTTTGAATATATCTCGTGCCCTTATCTTCTCAGATCACTTGTACCATTTCTGTTCTGAGCCAGGGATTGCTTCTTACGCATTGCTCATTTCCACATGTCCTCTGTTACTTTCCTCCTGTTCCTAATGTAGAATATTTTAATGCAATTACCCCAGAGCCTGAACTACAAAGTAAATACTGCAATATGGGTATAAAGTTCTATTTATGAAAGGGGCAAATATTTGGTCAGTACTGAGAAAAATTATGCTAAACCCCACACATCATAGATTCAGGAAAAAACCTTTATTGCAAATGAAAGATGAGCTGCATGTGGTCTGCTGATGATATGCCTGTAGTTATTCTACGGGTTCTTCATCATTCTAAAATACGCAGTATTTTATGTATTATGTAACAAATTTAATCCAAAAGCATTGCTACTAATCTCACAATTCTCTTATAAGGCATATATTTATTAATACATTCAATTTATTTTACCCAGTAGAGTATGAAATACAGCAAGTTCAGTGACTTCCTTGGGAACACGTAGCTTAAAACCAGAATAGCTCTAGAATAAATACTTGATCCCATTGATGTCAAAGACAAAGATCCTAGTGACTTTAGTGAGGTCAGGCGATCACTTCTGGTTATCTGACTCCAATTTTTTGCCAGCAGTGGAGGTTTATTACTCAGGAGTAACACCTCCCTTCCCTCCAAACACTCAACACCATTAATCTATCACATAAATATCTGCTGATGAGTTCTGTCATGGATTCAGGGGAGTCTAGCATTCAGTCTCTATAAAGAGCAAATTTCAGTTAAAGAAACTCCCAAAATCCATGTCCCACTCCTCAAAATAGCAGTTGTTGGGTGATGGTCTCCATGAGTGCATGTAGAAATCACTTAGATGGCAAGGAAAACTATGAGGGAAAGAAAAGTGTATAATGAATGACATGAAACACTAGTGAATTCTTGTAGTTGTTAGTTTGAAGATGATTAATATCTGGAACTAAACTAAAAATAATTAAAACCACATTACTCATCTCAGAGAAGAAGGTAATCAAAGGAGACTTTGCAACAGAGCAAAAGCTGTCCTTCAAAAGTAATCTTTCCCCATCTTCCAGTGTTGATTAGTGAACAATATCATTAGTCACTACACTCAATATAGTTGGGTGTCCTTCCTTGATTTTCCTGGGGGAAGAAGAGGCAGTAGGGAGAGTTGAATCATGAGTTTTCCTCATATATTTTCTTAATGACCAATAGTGTGCAGTGCTGTTTGGGAACACAGCACAGGTAATGTCAGAACAGTCACTGGAGTGCGTTAGAGAGATGACAGAAGTTCCTAAGCATTGATTCACAGAATAACAGCATAAACTTGCTGTGAGGATGTGAAGGCAAGGGTAATGTCCAATGATTCCTCCTGTTTTCAAAGGCTGCTTTTGGCTTAAGAAGTTTAACCTATCGTAAATATTTTCTCGGGACCATTTCACCCTATTTCTATAGATGCTAAAGCATGACAGACAAACCACCCCAGAATGCATGGTTCATGGTTATAAAAATTAGGAATGGTTAACAGGGAACAGCGCTGCAAAATGTCAAATCCTTGTGGTATTCTGAGCTGTGCTACATTAGTCCTAAGCCTAAATGAGTCTGCAACGAAAGGGAAGCTCATCTCAAAGAAGAAAATAGCTCCTCTGCTCCATTTAGGTGATATAAAACTGAAAGGTCACATAGATATTAAACTCAAATTTTTAGAACTGTTAGGAAATCAAGAAAAGGTGAGGGGGTTGTGGGTTTCTCTTTTCAGGTGTTTTTGTGGAAGGAGCGAAGTGAAATTGGCCACAGCTCCTTAATTCCACAGAGATCTGTGAGGAAAGCCCTTAGAACTGCTTTATCTCAGTGCTACTGCCTTACCCTAGCTGAGCACTGCCTACCTGCAACTAACTCCCAGGGTCACTAATACCCTTAGATGGCCTGGAGTCCTGGTTAGAAAGCAGCAAGTTTTAAATATGTAAATACAATTAATGGGAGTGTTGAATGTTTGACTTCCTCAGGACTGGGCTGTTAATGGCACCTGCGTAGTGTCCAGTGTACGTACTGTTTACTTCACACTACCTTACATCTTGAGATTGTTTTCTAAGGGAAATGGTAAGGTGGGGGTAAAAGGAAAATGTTCTAGGGGTAGGCGATTTGCACTGCTCTTCAGAGGGGACCAGCAGAAGCTGGTCTCTGATGGAAACTTAAACATCATTTCTACAAATCACCTGGAAGTATGTTATAAGGAAAACCTTGGCTCTGACAGAAGTGGTATTGCACAGAGAACCATAAAGTTTATATAAATGCATTTCAGAGAAGTCCTGTGACACACTCTTTGATAACCCAACCCCAGACTCCCCCTCTTTGTACCACATCCTCATCACTCTGGTTTTCTTTGGCAAAAGCTACAGCAATACAAGACACACGCATCCATCCTGTCCTGTCCCATCCCACCCTGTCCTGTCCACCCCCAGCTAGCTATAACCTGCTAAACGTCACAGACGCATCACAGAGGTATTGTGAATATTCCAAGGAGGGGTTGAATCGCAAGAGAAAAACCCAATCGCACCCCCCTCACAGCGTCACCAAGGTGTCAGCACAGAAGACAGCTGCAGCCTCCTGTGTCAGTGATTTTCCCATTTTCCTGGCTGTTAGGTCTGTTACAGATTCGGTTGAGAGCAGCAGTATTAGGAGAGGTGAACTGGGAATATCTGTTGCTCTTCGGGGTTTAAAAACCCCAGCTGCATAGGATCTGTTGCAGCCACGTGAGCTCTGTGGGCGCAGGGTACCCTCACACTGGCAGACGCTGGGGCTCAGGCTAATTTAGCCAAGGGCTTGGGGTTTTGTTGTGGTTGCACGGCGTCTTTGGATGCTGCTGACCCCATAAAACAGAAAGTGGCAGCCATTCTGCAGGGCATCCGATAAACAACGGGGAGGGAGGATTTGCGCAGGCATCAGTGTATGCCCAGGCTGGTCTTTATTTAACCAGAGTGAGAAATAGCAGCCCCAAGGACATAACACGGCAGCCCTGGGTTTTGCGCACTGCAGTTCTTAGAGTCTCCATAAACAGCTCTGCAGACTGGGGGATACCAGCACCCGGTGGGAGGACATGGCCAGATGCTACTTTATGGCAGACATTTCGCAGAGGAAGCCCCAATCCACCGTGCCACCTTGTGGCAGCTACATTAGAGCGGGCACAGGGGGAAGCCACCCCTCCTTCTGCTCCATAGACATGCTCCTAGAATAAAAGCGCTTTCCCTCCTGCAAGCCATGGGGACGTCAGCCTACCGCTTTTGGGCAGGTGTGAGCCCTCGCCCCGAGTATCTCCTTCAGGCCTATTAAGGGGCCTGAGTCATCCTGAGGAGCGCCTGGAAGAAGCAAACGGGTCTCCAAGGTGAGCGGGGGCAGGCATGAGTGCCAATCCCGCTGGCTCTGCCCGCGAGCCACATGGAAAATCGG
This sequence comes from Zapornia atra, assembly GCA_013400835.1. NCBI lineage: Eukaryota > Metazoa > Chordata > Aves > Gruiformes > Rallidae > Zapornia > Zapornia atra. The sequence goes on along the minus strand of VZTU01028835.1, from coordinate 223,365 downwards.
CTCCCAGTTTGGGTACGTGATGTTCTAAGTGAGCTCCATGGCTGGCCATGGTGAGAAAAACATTTTCTTGTTCTCTCCCGGTGCATTATGAAAACCCACTAAAAGGAGCTTTTCGCACCACAAAACCTTTTAAAAGGATTCTGTCAACACAAAAGCAAACATTGACAGCAGCTGCCTTTAAAAGTACTTCTGTCTTCAAACTCTGAAAGACGCTTCTTAATATTTAAAATTTCTTTTTTAATTTTACAGACTCGCTCCGCTCTCAGGCTTCAGAGAAATGTTTTCTGTAATTGCATGAGTAAGAAAATGTATCATGAGATTAATTCCCATAACAACTTTTAAAACGATTTGTAAACATATTCTTCACGAAGTGGATATTCAGATGCACAGATCTTTGTGTCAGTAACAGTATAAAGTTGCTGTGGGGAAAATGGCAAGATACATTGAGAGTAGCATGAGTCCCCCGAGTATGTATGTGTTGTCCATGGCCCAGGTCATGTCACCAAGTGGCCAGCAGTCTTTGCTGCGTTTTCTTCCCCTTCTCTTTCAGCCTTCATCCATGTGTATCAGCACCCAGCACTGGATGATAGGATGCTCAAAAATCATTTTTCTAACACAGGTTTTCCTCCACTTTTGATGATATTAAGAGGCAAGTTGCTCCACAGAGAGCAAAATGCCCGTCTCACATAGTTCAAGTACAGTGCTACCATTGCTGTCCCTGGGAAAAACACATGCATGGGCCACCACTTCCTCCACTTTCATCGCTCAGCAATTATAAAAGTCATTTTTCTTAAAAAGGGGTGGGCAGTCAGAGTCCTGTCTCCTGAAACATCTCCCTTGGCTGCCATTCTGATCATCTCATTACTGTAAAACTTGTATAAATACTTCCTATAGAGCAATTTCAGTGTAGGAATTTGCAAGTCAAAAGAGCCAATTAGTTTACAAATTACCAGTCTTACATACTTTGGAGATTACTTACAGCTCTGGCCATTGCAGCATGCAGTTAAGAAAGAAAAAAACTAGAGGATGTCAGTGCTGGTACTGCCGAGAAGAAATCACGTGCTACAGTTGGTTTTGTACTGAGAGGAACTAGCACTACCGTAGGGAGAGTCCACTGTTGGACTAGTACCAACTAACAGCTTATTTTGTGTTTGAAAAGGGTTTTGTTTGTTCATTCAATAGGAAGCATCAAAGATGTTAATAGCTAAAAATTAATCACCCTGCACCAGAATATCTTGCTTCCAGAAATAATCAGGCAAGGGATAAAGCCACGGGTCAGGAGTTGCTTTGCAAATAGTTTTTAATCTCTAAGAAAAGGGTAATCCACAGCTCACATTTATATCTTAGCAATCAGAGAGTAGCCAACCTGGTTGGACAGCTAGTGAAAATGAAATTTCAGATGTTCAGAACCAATTCATCCTGTAAAGACTTGGGACCTCATGTTGATGGACAACCCTGACACCTATCAATAACAGTTCCTTTGCAATGCTACACGCTAACTGATCCCAAAAGGGTTTTCATGTTTTGACCTTATATGATGAACTCAGAGGCAATCACTGAATAACATCCTTTCATAAGACATAGCTACTAAAAAAAAAGCAAAATGCACAATACAAAATTCAATCCTGCTGTTGGGTTTTTGTTTGGTTGGGGTTTTTTGGATTAAAATAATGCCTCCAAAGAATAAGCAAAACCACCAAGAACTAGACAAGGACTGCACATACTAACCTTTGAAGAATATAAAGGATCCATATGGAACCTTCTGCATCTGAGGAACATCAACTCTGGATCATGTGGAAAAGTCTAAAATAAGGCCATGACTAAGCTGGCCTCTTTAATGACTAGAAAAAGAAACAAAATGGAAAATATCCACCTTCCAGGCCTCACCCTGTGCAATGACCTGGAAAAGAAAACCAATTGGCACCAGCAATCAAGTTTTCCTGTATTATCTTCACAGGGGGTTGATTATGCCGCCCTAAATGTGGGTGACTGCTTGAGGTCCAAAATTCTTTACACTGTAGTTATTCCTCAGAAATCCAAACATAATTAGAAGAGCAGAAATAGACAGTGGTAGCCGGTATGACATCCAATGACAACAGTTCAGAACTGCCCGCCAGGACCAGTAACAAAACAAGGCTGCCAGCACACTGGCTGTGAAGGTTATGATTTTCAAGGCACCTTTTACAATAGGAGGAGGAAAGCAGCTCAGAAATTAGAAAAGTACTGCAGTATCACATCTCTTTCTCTGAAACAGGCAATTTCTGTATTTCCATAAAAAAAACAAAACCAAAACCGCACATATTCTCAGTGCCATTCACCAGAACTCATTCTCCTCTAATCTGTTTTTTAAGAAAAAGTTAGGGTTTTATCCTGCATATATGATTTGATCAAAGAATGCTTGAAAAGTAAACTTCTGAAACCAACAAAAGCCTTTATGCATTCTAAGTGGGTGATGGTTTTGTTTCATTCCATTCACATTTCTGCCTTGCACTACTCTGAAACAACCGAAGAACAGCAAATGTTCTTCCAATATTAGCTTATGACACTGACAGAGAGTTTCTCAATGTTCCCCTCACAGTTTTATTCGTATAATGATGAAATCATGGTGTACCAGCTAGTACAGGCAGCGTATTATGCCAGGCACTGTATGCACCTGTTTGAAGCAGCTCTGATCCAAAGGCTTCCTGATCTGAACACAGAGCACAGGCATGAATGAGAAACTGTAGGCACAAGAGAGATTGCTTTCTCTGTGATTATCCAGGGAAATTGGTCTCAAAGTGGGAGATCAACTCTGCATCTCCAGCTCTGCTCTTCTGCCTCTTTCAGCCCACTACTTCGCAGTACACAACCCTTTTTTTCCCCCCAATTTTTAATGGTTTGGGGGGTTAACAGGGCTTGGTCTCATTGGCAAATTCCCACTAGACACAGGGAATATTTTCTGTAAATTGCAAGTCCAACATCTCTAGCCAAATTTGTGCCTGCTGGGCAACCCACACCATTACTGTGGTGTTAACTACTTCACTTGCAGTGTTCACACTTGAAGCAGAGGTCAAATGGTCCGGACTTTGTTTTTCCCTACAACTTTGATAAACAAGCATTCCTGCTGCTCGCACTCCTGCAGGGAATTCACATTCAGCACTATCATTTCCAATTCCTCAGCCTGTCGAGTACTGTTGACGTTTATTTCATAGCAGACAGAAGAGCATGAAGTGATTTTTTTTTTACCTATGAGCTACTAAATGCTCTCAGAGGCTTTAAGGAAGAAACAGCATCAAGCTACGTCAGAACAGTAAAATACACATGAAAATTGCGTATATCCTTATTTTTATAACTACAGCTGGTATTAAAGCTGACATGTACTTTTCCATATTCCACTTTATATGCTAATTGCATGAACTTTTTCATTGCAAGGTCTGGAAAAAAAATACCCTTTTGTAACAATATGATGAACCTTCATCTTACATAACTTTAGTTGGAAGCTGTTCTCAGGAAAGATTGGTTAATATTTATGAAGGGCTTCAGAGATGAAGGAAGTGCATGCTTACACATTTTATTGCATTCATGGCATTACTATAGGCTTAAACATGAAGCAAACCTTTCTTCTGTTGAACTGAAATCTGAACTGAGAAACTTTTTTAGCAGTAGATGTTTTTCTTCACTTCTGCTGAAAGCTTCAGCCCTGAAGTGATGAAATCACCCTGAATGCCACATGGAGAAAATGCCATTCAGTAAGCAGTGATTTTCTAGTTGGAAAGACCAAGAAAGTAATTTGTGGCCTTTTACATCTTTAATGCAGGACAGAGTTTAGTCATTTTGGACAGAGATAGATTAGATGTGTCTGGGTGAGTGACCTGAGGGCAATTCATTAATTAGGGAGAACATGCAGCTGCGTGTGGGTAAAATTAGGAAGGAAACACATTTGCAGATGCATGAATGACAGCATCAACAGTTCCTTCTCAATCCTTGTGTTTATGCCATCATAAAAGCTTGATGTTATTCCACAGATTTGGTAATACATTTTTGGAGATTCTAGAGGTGCCTGCATAAGTACAGGTGGATGATCTCCGCACAACTGAAATCCCATTCTAATTTGCTTTTATCCAGCTCCTCCTGGTTCATTTCAGATCTGCAGTGTATGGTGTTTCAGCCAAGACAAAAAAAGTGTGGTTAATTGACATATCAAAGTAGGTTTGGGAGCTGAATGGCCTTTCTCGTGGGTAGTTGTACCCAGAGCACAGGTGGTGGGTCATAAGCAAAATTGAAGATCAGAATTAGCAGTGAGAGAGATCAGGAAATGAAATAACTTTTATGAAGCTGTAAATGTCTGGTGCTGTCTCTCAATTTGCAAATTTCTGATGAATAAGAATGCTTACAGAAATCCTATTTAACCAGTGCTGCCAAAATAATGGATGTCATTATACCAGTCACCATTTCCCTGTTCTCCTGAGAAAAGGATTGTTTAGAGACTCCAGACTGAAGCAGTTTGAAATCAGTTGTCCTTAAACACGATGGAAGAGGAGGGAGGGTTGATAGTACATTCTCATTTAAAAGAGGAATTTTTTTCTCTATACACTGTGCTTCAAAGCACAGATACATCATTTGCATTTGCACTTAATTTCATTAGTGACAAAAGATACTGAGAGGGGGGAAGAGAAACAGTCCAGCAAGCAGTATTTCAAAATTCTGTGTTTAACATGAGAATTAAGCATATCAGTATTTTCTGCTTATCAGTATATGCTTTACAAACAAAGACATCCCAGTCTTCACATTCAGACTACCTGGAATTGCTCTGAGGTTCCAAAATGCTAAAAAGAAAAAGATATAATATATTGTATTTTCTACTCATATTTCATGCGTTGGGAGTTCAGCCAAGGTGTAGAAGCTAAAAAGAATATAGCCAAATCCTTAGATATCCAGCGCAGCAAGTTGAAGTCGCTTTCTTCCCAGGCAAAGAAAGGAATGAGGCTTGGTGTTACTGGACTATTCTTCCCTCAAGTGATCAGGAGTATCTCTGGCTGAGATTATTCTTCAGTTCCCCACCAACCCAACTTTCAATTCCCATTCCCTCCCAGCCAAAAACATTTGCAACGAAGACAGACGATGAAAGTTAGAAAGGCAAATAGCGAGATTGATGGTAACACTAAGAAGCAGCCACAACTGAAAGGGTAGGTGTTTTAAACATCAGGCTCAGGTGTGTTGCCAGAGTTGGAGTTTACACAACAGACTCATTTGCCATGTCTAATGAAAGGTCAGTGTTACTGGTTTCTGTATCAGAAATCAGTCAGATGTAATACAGGCTGAGATTGTCAGAGCTTCAAGTGATTCCCGACTATAGGAACAGATTTTTTCAACAGAATCCAGGACTTACTTTGTCTGTGTTTAAGTCATCTTTCCTTCAGGATTATACAGTGCATTTTAGGAGTCTGATGTCAAAGAAAAGGCACGTATGAATAGACTCTCAGAAATACTCATCTCCCACGTGGGAAGAGGTACACAGATTTTCACACACCTGCAACTGGGTTTCGGTTTTACTGTAAAAGCTGGACAAAAGTACTGCAAAGGTGAATTTTTAAGGTCTTGAAAGTCATTACCTTTTTGCAGTGGGTGCTGAGTCTTTTTGATAATCTTAGAAAGTAGTTGAAAAACATTATGTTCAGTGACATACATAAGAAATGGTATGCTAGAAAATATAAATCATGAGACATTATTAGAGAAATAATTTGACATAGGCATGTGCTGAAAGCCTCTGTTACTCTCTTAAAAAGTAAAAATTTAGCATTCCTTTTTCTTTTACTGTTATGTCCTAATTACACCATAAAAGCCTATAAAACATCCCAGCAGTGTCAGTCACTATTGGAATGGAAGCTCCATATAAAAAAAATTAAGATATTATGTAAAGAATCCTAAACTATAAATGCCTAAAAGGAAATCAGACATTATTAACAAATGAATTCTGTATCTGTCTGACGAGAAAGGGCACAAGAGAATTACTTATGTAAGTTGTGCATATACTTATGGGAAAACAGATGCTTACAAACTTTGAGATAGAAAATCAAGTATAAAATCCTTCAGCTACTGTAGTTACTTTGGTACAGTTTGCATGGACCTCAGGTTAGCAATTTTGAACGTGTCAGAGTGATAAATAAAATCCTTGGCAGAATGTAAAACTGTGATAGCTTAAAAGAGGAATTCCTTGAGGAAATTTGAGAGGCAGAACAGATGTTCCACTTTTCAGATAAAATATGTTCAGCAAACCTGTGTGTCCTGTTGTTTAATTAAAGAACCGTCCATCCTCTGCTTTCACAAGGTGAAGGAGACATTTGTTTACTGATGGAAGGGAGTCAACGGTTACTCCTTCTTTTCCAATAAATATTTCATTGTGTAACTACAAAGAGCGACAAATGAAACCTCCAAACACAAGCTAATAGGTCCAAAGCTTAATGGTTCTTTACAAAGCAAAGGACACATGACATTTCTTTCCCACATTTGCTTAAAATGATTAAGCACCACCATTCCGGGAAAAAAAAAATCCTATGCTGGGAAATTACTTTTGTGACATCAGGAAAAAAAAAAAAAAAGTCTTCTTTGCAGACATATAATAGTCTCTAAAGGCAAGATATTTATTTTCAAGTAAATGTAAACAACAAGCTTGGAGTTTAGACAATTCCCAGTTCATTTCAACTAACAAAGCTAGAGATGAGAGAAAAAATGGTAATTGTCAGTTGACGTTATACTGTGTCTCATCTTGATTTTCAACTTTGGAAATTTAAGAACCAAGTTTGGAGAGACTTTCTGCTTTTACCCAGAGCTTCTGTATTCCTACAGTAATGAGTGACTTTCTTCAGCTCCCACCGTATAAAGGAGAGCCGGATTGTGATTCACACCCACACCAGTGGGCAGGAGGAACTGTGAGTCCGCCTTAGCAGTTCTGATCCACATTTTTAAACTTATCTGTTTCACGCTAAAAGGGAGAATTCAGATGTTTAGTTCCATTTCTTCAGTCTCATTTAGCCAAACATTGAACCAAATAAGTTATATGACTTGACCAGATTTTACTTTGGTGTAAGAAACAGATAAGCCCCTGGTTTTGGTCTAAAGATGTTCAGGAACATAAAATTGTCTCTTTGTTATGGTTTGTCCAAAAGATATCAGCAAAGCCTTGAAAGAAATGTGACCACAACTTGAAAATTATCCAGGCAACCTAAAGAAATATGATGGGATTAATCCCTTACTATCTGAAATACTCTTCATTTGACCTTCATTTCAACAGTTTTCATGTAAAGACGTGGATAGCACAGAGACCATTTTGAGACAAAGGTGAGTGTCATGCCTTCAGGTGTGCTTGGGACGCATGCTGCTGAGACACTTACAACTGCTGCTCTGGTGTTTTGCACACTCTTAAAATGTGGCCCACCTCAGACAAAATATGGTTATAAAGATATTTTACCAGCATGACATTTTTCAGCTTTCCGTATCTTGTGCCATATAAGAAAGAGCTTTTGAAGAAGTGTCCCTCATGTTTTTCAAAGTTGGATAGCTCTGCACTGAAAAGGGCTGTGTTTCGTGTCTCATGGAAATTGAGTTCTCTGCCCCACAAAACATAAGTAAAAGGAGTGTATTAGTGAGGGCACTTGTGTCAAAGTATCACTTTAAATTGATTAATCTCAAGAGCCTTGGAGTCAGACTCCCAGCTTTTAGTGCCAAAAAGTGTGACTCGTTGAGAAGGATGGAGAGGTGGGAAAGCTTAAAAATTCAAGCAGTGTCATGGCTCTGAGGCACTGACAGCCCTTCCTGACCCCACTCAGCCCCTGTCCACAGCCCAGGATCCCATATCAGCCCCCCAGGCTGATAACTCCTGCCTGGCCATGGGCACATTGAACTGGACCCACCTGAAGGCCCATGTCCCAACCCAATACCCAGGCCTGGGGCTACCCCAGTGCCCTCAGCCGCCCTGCTCCTGGCTCGGGTTGTGCGAGGGGCTGTGGCTGCCAGACCCTGCCCTGATGGATGTCACAAGGACAAAGTGCCCTTATGCTCTCTGGGAGGCACCCAGCCCCTGCGGCGCCATGACAGGTAAGAGATAATCTAAGATTTCCAACATCTGCAAATCTCATTTGGTTTTCTAGCATTTTTCCTTGAGGAAAGCTGAAATAGACCCCTGAGGTGAAACCTTTTGCGAGGTCCATGTGCTGCTTCTTCAGCAGCATATACTCTGGCAGCAACACGATGTCTGCCACAACCAGAGACACACCAAGCGCCACCCTGCTTCTCCTACACTTTCAGTTCCTCCATCTGCAGGTCTTCTTGAACAATCTGCTTGATTAAAATGAACACACAGACACCCCAAGGCTACAGCAGGAGCAAGAAGGAGCCATGTTGTTCAGGGAGCTTCTCTGGTCCCTGCGGGTGTTTCTGCAAGGGCTGAAGTCTGCCTTGGTTGATAAGCCCTTCAAGGAGCTGGTGGCACTGGGGCAGTGTGAGTGTGTTGACATAAGGTGACCGCCAGAGCCTTATTTCTGGTCTTGCTGACTTTCCCAAGAAGGAAGGATGCGTTCGTACGTGGAGTATGGGGCAAGATGTGACCTGCTGTTCAGTGGCACGAGAGTGCTGTTGGCCAGCTGAAAAAAGGCAAAGATAAAATAATTTCTCATTTTCAGCGAAGATTACATAAGTTAGATACATGGAGGACTTTGTAACTGGAAAGGCAATGAGTCTCCGGACCAAGGGGCAGAGAAATGCCAAAGGATCTTCTTCATTGAAGGCATTTAGGAATACTTTGACAAGCTGCTTTGCCAGTGGCCTAGATATAATCAATGCCTTTCACCAAAAAATTACATTAGAGAATTTATTGAGGTCCTTAATACATTAGATTTCTATGATTTCTATTTCTACTACTGCTAAGAGCAAGGTATTTTTGCTCTATAGAGCTATGAACTGTATCTTATCCCCATTTCTTACACAGTATCCAATTTCACGTGTGCTCTGCAGCATAAGGCCCCAGTGGCAGTCTGAAAAAAGAAAAGATACAAAGCCACATTTTGCTTTTCCTGTTCCTGAAAGAAGGATTGTCTTTGGTACCTTTCTTTTAAAATAAAATTGTGAAAAGCAGAAAATTTTGCTGGTGCTTTCCTGAAAAAGAAATAAAACCAAAAGAAAATCCAGAGTGAGAGGTTGGCTTGTTCTTCCATTTAATGGAAAAATAAAAGGAAGAAGAAATCATCTCTTCTGAAAGTGCTAATCCCAACAGCATTGTAATAGCTGAAAAATACCTTCTTCAAGTTCTCTATGCAAATAATCTTTATCCACTTTTAGATAATGACATTTGGGTAGAGAAGAATAGATTTCCTGCGGGAATGCTTTTATGTCACATGCGGTATTCAGTTCCTGAAAACAGCAATTGATCTGTGGGGGTCAAATCTACTTAAACCATGTTTAATATTACCAGAAATTAGTCCCTCAATAGTCTCTTTTTTCAGGCAAAATATAAGTAATCAGCTGGCATCTTTTCCATACATAATACATGCAATATTTGCAGAGTTTGTATTTAGCATTTTCCCCGGTTTTGGATTCACGGTTTTGTTGGTGTTAATAGGCATAATCCCGTAAAATGAATTTTCACCAAGTACAATTAGTACAATCTATGTGACCCCAGGCCTTCAGTTTAGCAGCGTTTATATTGCTTTAGCAATGGGTCTCTTGTGAGAAAGCTGCTGTGCAGAAATGTCACCATGCTCACATGACAGCCACTGTGTGTTTCACAGGAACTATCAGGTGTGTTTGTGAGTAAAGTGTTTAAGGAATCGTCAACAGAAAATGGCAGCTGTCAAAATCTAGGCTCTCCCCTGCTCTAAGACAAAGTTTTGGTGGGATTAATTTTTTGCAGAAGCACTAACAGCAGACACTAATAGCAGCCTGCTGAGGTATGTTTGATACTCTGCTCTGATCTTCTAGGAACACTCGTATTTGCTTGTACAGCTACTGGAGGAGTTGCACGAGGCCTTATAGATGCTATTAATTTTTGTGTTTTCTTCAGAAAACTATTCTGCTTAGAATATCTGTATGAAATGTGTGTATGAATACTTGTATGAAAATGCATATAGCCCATGTTTATGGTGCCTGTTAGGCAGGATGCTCAGATTGAATTCCCTGGAACTACAGGACCTATGAGTCATAGTGAGCAGACTTGGGGATGCAAGAGCATAAAAACTGCTTCCTTGTCTCAGACCAGTGGTCCATTAAACCTGCTTGCCTATCTCTAACAGCAGCTGCTAACAGAAGGAAAACAAGAACAGAGCATGCCTCGTGCTTTCTCCTCAGGCCCTTGCAGCTTCTGAGTGTCTGTAGCTTAAGGAATTATTGAGTTATTAAGTGTATCCTCATTCTGATGTTCTGTCCTTGTTTGACTTTTCCCTATGAATGTGTCTAATTGCATTTTGACCTGTTTTATACCTTTGACTTGCATTAGATATGTGAAACGAGTTTCACAGCTTAATTAGGAGTTGTGCCCATTTCATCCCTTTGCTGTGATGCCCTGGTATACAGGGCAATACAAAATTGCCCTCTGTGGATGACAACTAAATTCTTCATCTGCATGTTATTAGCATTATTGACTTGTCCCTCAATGTAACCAGAGTCCGTGGTGCAGCCTGGAGACTGGATACTGCAAAAGCAGGTGCCAAGCTCCCTGCAGCAGGGGCCTGGAGAGAGATGTGCTCAGAACTGATTGCCAAGCAGGTTTAAATTAAACTGCAGTTTTGCTACTGAGGCGGATGGGAAATAACAGAGCAGATAATGTCCAAGCTTTCTATGCTGAGGCTGGCTATGCTCCCCTTATCAGGCAAGGAAAGAGAGAAGCTAATTGTTGATCAGGCTTATCATTCTCAGTTAACACTGTGTCAGCAATGCCTGTTTGTAAGCAAAATTCAGTCAATGTTGTGGCTTTTAATATTTGCATGTAAATATTTGCAAAATATTAATATACACACTAATTACTGCTGTGAAAGAGGGAATTATTATTATACCACTTAAATACTAGATGATAGTCACCTTTGATACTTATCTTACATCTACATAGCTGTGTAGCACCGAAATCAGGGGACTTGATGTAGATTGGCAGATACTGTAGCCGTGTAGAAGACTGTTGTTGTTTTGTAGTAAGATATCCTGAATACAAGAACACATCTACATTCTGTATTTTTGAACCAATGTAGCAACACAGCTACAGATCTACTTTCTTGCCTAGAATGAAGCTGAGCTTGCACCAAGGTGACCAACTGCAGCATGAATACCTAAACTGCACTGTTGGAGGGGTTTATTATGTGAAAAACTGTGTTTCTCCAGTCACTTTGCTGACCTTCTGATCAAAGTACAAGCGATTAGGTTTTGTATTTAATTCATAAGCAACATTTTCCAGTGAAACCAAAACACTTTTGATATTCTTTGTTTTGAGGACTTTTCCATTTAAACATCATTTTTGCAAATGCAATATGGGTTTTAAGCATCTTTTATTGGTCTACCCTTACAGCTTCATGGAGAAGACTAAGAAAGGGACAATTTCACTGTTACAGACACTATTTCACTTTGTGAAGAAAACTGCATGCTGAAAAATGATACTCCATTCTACACAAAGAGAACCAGGAAGAAGAAGGAAAGAAAGTAATTTGGATTATTAGTGCTTGCCATTTTTATTTTCCTCCTCTGCTCAGTCCTGAACCAGCCAGCGGTAGCAATGGCAAAGAGCTACATCTGAGTTTCTACATCAGAGCAATAGAGCAATATATTGTACCTACTCTCCACTGACAAGTCTGCCACCCTGGAGCACATATAGGTGTCTCTGAGACACAGGAATTGCCTTCTCACGGTTTATAAGGACTTCTTCAAAGGCCCAGAATTGATGTGCATCTGTTCACTGTTGGGCAGATAAGGATGAGGGCTGAAAAAGTCTTTCAGGTATATAGGCCATCCATTTCAATGTTAGTGCTGGCTAGAAGGAAGACCATGGCCAAGAGCCACATGGAATGAAGCTAAAGAAAAGTCATCAGCCCACAGAGCAGCCTCTGCTGGACCCCCCAGCACAAGCAACACTTGAGATTGTGATCTGTATGGGTCTTTCTCTTATGCCATCCACTCCCAGATGTTTCAGCAACCAAGACAGGTGAATGCAGAAGAGATTTAAAATAACCAAAGAGCCCCACACTGCCTCAAACCTGTGTGGCTGGGGAGCAGCCTTGATGAAAGGGACTTGGGGGTCCCGGTGGACAGCAAGGTGACCATAAGTCAGCAGTGCATTGCTGCAGCAACAAAGGCAAATCCAATCCTGGGGTGTATCTTCAGGCGTGTTAATCTCAGAGATAGAGATATGATTATCCCACTCAGCACCAATCAGGCTACTCCTGGAGTGCTGTGTCCAACTCTGGTCCCCACAATTCAAGAAAGACATAGACAGTCTGGAGAGGGTCCAAAGGAGTGCCACAAATACCATCAAAGGGCTGGAGAGCCTGGCCCTTGAGGAAACACTGAAGGAGTTAGGTCTTTTCTCCCTGGGTGTGTGTGTGTGTGTGACATCACAGTATTCCATACTTAGAGGGCAGCTACAAAGAGGACAGAAGCTATCTTTCAGAAGGAGCCACATGGAGAAGACAAGGAGCAATGGGTACAAGTTGCAGTGAGAGAAGTTTCATCTTGGTGTAAGAAAGACATTTTTTACAGTGAGAGCAGGCAATCACTGTATCAACCAGCCCAAGGACGTGGTAGGCTCCCCGCTGTTGGAGGTTTTCAAGATGTGACTGGACAGGGTGCAACATAATCTAATCAAGGCTCCCTTTCTCAAGAAAGATTGGGCCAGGTGACCTTTGAAGATCCCTTCCAACCTGAGCTGTTCTATAGTTCTGTGCTTCTACTCTGCCTTGGTCAGGCCCCACCTGGAGTACTGCATCCAGTTCTGGGCTCCCTGGTATAAAAAAGACAGGGACCTCCTGGAGAGAGTCCAGAGAAGGGCTACGAAGATGATTAGGGGCCTGGAACATCTCCCGTATGAAGATAGGCTGAGGGAACTGGGACTGTTTAGTCTAGAGAAAAGAAGACTTAGGGGGGACCTAATTAGTGTTTATAAATATCTTAGACATGGGATGCAGGGGGAATTGGCCAGCCCCTTTTCAGTGGTCTGTGGGGACAGGACAAGGGGCAATGGCTGTAAACTGGAGCACAGGGAGTTCCGCACCAACATGCGGAAGAACTTTTTCCCAGTGAGGGTGACAGAGCCCTGGGACAGGCTGCCCAGGGGGGTGGTGGAGTCTCCTTCTCTGGAGATATTCAAGTCTCGTCTGGGCGCCTATCTGTGTAATATGAGCTAAGGATCCTGCTTTGGCAAGGGGGGGTTGGACCTGATGATCTCTCGAGGTCCCTTCCAACCCCTACGATTCTGTGATTCTGTGATTCAAATCATAGGCAGGCTTACCCTGCACGTAGGGCCATGGCAAGTTCCCAGGAGATTAGAAAGACCAGCCTGTGATTGTGCCATTTCCCCAGTCTCGGTCCAAGAGAAGATCTTGCCAGAGATGCACTGGCTCCCACACATGTAGTTCGCATTCAGTTACAGAAGGGTTATTCTCTTTTGGGGCAGCGTGTGCAGAGCTGTTACAGCTGTATACTGCTGGGCCAAGTATTAATTCAAGGGAGAGGGCAAAATTTAGCTCTAAAAGACAAGCCAGAGTTGGTTTATAGAGCTTGTTGGGAAAACAATGTTGGGATAGAGAATTCACTTTCGCTATCATTGACGCATACACATTTGCAAAACAACATCAATTTCTTGGTAATTTCATTCAACAAAGGGAAAGAAAAAGGAGAGAAGTTATGAAAATTTTGCAAAATACCTTTTGTCACTTGTAAAAACATTCTGAGGATTGGGGTTGGTTTTCTTTTCTTTTTTCTTCATTTTTTTTTTAAGGGCTGTTCTTTTAATTTTGTATTTTCCTATAAAATCTAAAATATCTACATCTCAAAATGAAATATCCAGGTCGACCTGACACTAATCCTTTATGAAATCCCCATCTGCATAGAATTTGTGAAGCTACTGGTGCCATAGCTAATGAGGACAAGTGGACAGTCCTTTGCCAAATGGAATTTCCATCTTCTGCAAGCCTCTATTAATAAACTGTGATTTCATGGGGTCTGGAAGGTTATGATTTTTTTTTTTTTTTACTGCTCACTTGCAAGAATCACATTTGCTCACCATGGTTAATAGCAGCTTGGGGACAAATGATTACTCTACGGTCTCATTACCAGACTGCCTGGCCTGAGACAGCTTCTACTGAAGGGTTGCTGTAGTCAGCTTTTGTTACCCATCTTCTAGGAGTTACCTTTTGCTGCTGCTATTGTTCCCAACTCACCTAGCATGGACACTCATTATTTCCCTGCTCTCTCAGAAGATTTTTTTAATAGCACAGCACAGTATGGTGAGAAGTTTAGAACTGCAACCATCCTTTTATTACCGTTACCACGTCTTCCACCACCCCATCACAGTCCGCTTATTTTTTCCCCATTTATCTGTTCTATCTTGTCTCATAAGTGATACCTTCTTTGAGGCAAGTACTGTCGTTTTCTATGTGTATCTGAGTGGCATCCACCGCAGTGGAAGGCCAGGCCAGCTGAGAAATGCTGTTACATAATTGCACGATAATTGTCATCATCATCAGAGACAGATACTTATTACTATTCATAAAAATGTCTAGACCAGCCTTGTCTTTCTGCTTCCCTGTGGTGCTCTTTTCCTATTTCTTGCTTTTCTTTACACTACTTTTATTCCACTTTTTTTCTCTAAATAGATAACTTTAAATAACAGGCTCTCTCAGGGGAACTCTCCTCTCTGTATTTACCTGATAGGAGTGCTGGGTAGCACCCGAATGCCACGGACAGTGAGATTTAGGCAACTGGCTGAATGATGTCTGTCTTCCCCAGACAAGGGGGAATGGATTAAAACTAAAGGAGGGAAGGTTTAGATTAGGTATTAGGGGGACGTTCTTCACAGAGAGAGTGGTAAGGTGCTGGAACAGGCTGCCCAGAGCGGTGGTGGATGCCCCATCCCTGGAGGTGTTCAAGGCCAGGTTGGATGGGGCCCTGGGCAACTTTGTGTAGATCCAGGCCTGGAGGTTGGTGGCCCTGCCTGTGGCAGGGAGGTTGGAGCTCTATGATCCTTCGGGTCCCTTCCAGCCCATGCCATTCTATGATGCTATGATTCACAGTGGCACTGAAGTTAAACATGAATGCACTCCCATTAGCTGTGCTTCACCCTGATTCCCATGCTCTGCAGCATCCAGTGTTAGCAGTCCATGACGGGGAGAGGTGGCAGAAAGCTGGCAGATACTCACCTCACCTAAGAAACATCTGACTCCAAGCAAGCTCCAGCAGATTTCACAGGTCCTACCTAGATAGAAGGCCAACAATGTCCCACACGCTGCCTCCATAGCCTCTGCACTCCTTTCTGCCCCAGCTCAGCCAGTCTGCCCCAGTTATAAAGCCCCTTCAGAAAGATGGGTAACTTTTCCTCCCCTTATTCCCTAGAAGTGGAAAGAAAAACAAAAGTTTGGGAGGCAGTGGAGGTCTGATTATTCTTCTCAAGCTTGTCAGAAGATGCTCTCCACGCTCTGTGATTCTGCCTTTTGACCACAAGATGTCTCCTGCAAACCATGGAAAGAGCTGAAGGCTGTCAGAAGACTGCCCGGGGAAGTGGACACCTGCACAGTATACCCAGGCCCAGCACTTAACCTCACTTGTCCTTACACCTGCCTAGTATGAAAAATCAACTCAGATTCATCCCACTCGTTTCATAAATTCCAACAAGAATCTGGATGATTAGTTTTAATTAATTTTAATTTTAACTCATACTAGTTTCCTACAAAGGTTTACAAGTGTTACCAAACTCTCAATCCCTGTAGGGTTGTGGTAAAAGAAGAGCTTATCACAACATGCAGCCTCCAAAGAAACCACTGGAGAGGAGCTTCCCAATGAATCTCCCACCTGAGAGAACAGCCTCCAGAGAGCAACCGTCAGCTTTGGAAAAGAGAAGGAAAGTTGCTTAAGCTTCTGCTTGGAGGGACAGACTAACTGAAGCAATGTGTAAATCTTCACAGAGACACTTTATTGATATTCAGTAAGAGACCAAAAGACTGACAGGCACAAGTTGCTGAGAAAACAGCTGTGAAACATGATGATGTGTACAGAAACAAGAACTTTCTGGAACTGTGGCATTTCCAGGATGGAGGTGATGCCTCGGAAAGCCGGAATCAAAACTCACTAGCCTTGGTGACTGTTAAGCAGGTATCCTTTATTGCAGTGCTGGGCACACAGGGGATCGCTCCTCTGAATGTGTGCACCCATTAAAGCCAAATTTCTCATGTTTATACAGATTAATTATTATTATTCATTATAATGTCTAAGAAAAGGCAGGGTTATGCAAATTATTTCCAGGAAGTCATTTACATTAACTCCTCCCAGATAGAGCATGCTCAGTGACACTCAGGGGGTCTTCTGGTGGTCTTCAGGGATGAAGGCTGGACGTCTTCCTCTCTCTCAGCGCGTGCTCTTTACGGGTTTCTCCATGCTGATCTGGGCTCCCAACACCTGCACCGACTAGTTAGTTTTTCACTGAAAACAAGATAGACTCTGACTTTTAATTGGTCGTTAGTCTTATTATTTATGACTCCTCTATCTCGTACTTTCTCTGGTTTCAAGGCTGTTGCACTATTATGGCTAAGTTTTGTAGCTGCTTTCATGAAACAGCTGATGTGATTACAGCCAAGTTCTGCTAAAATTCAAAACTAATCTATTCCTAAAAACACACCAATTCTTACTTCTCTATCTCCAAGGCTGTTACTGTTGCATTGTTATGGTTAAGTTTTGCTCTGCTCTCACAAGCAGCTTACACAGTTACAGCTTTCTCTTACACTAGTCTATTCTTAAAACTATGAAAATTCTTATAATAAAGTTGTATTAATTGTCTCTTAAGCTACACCTATACCAATCCACTCAGCATGATCACTTCTCACTGAATCAGAGGCTTCAAGAACAGGCAGGAATTGGTTGGTGCAAACATAGAGGGTATTTAGCTTTTCTTTTAGCAGTGTTATTTTTAGGCTTGTCCAATACTGGTTACTGTCTCAGTTCATAGCAGAGCAGCTGTGTGTGTGTGTATGTAGCCTGCATTCATCCTTTCATGTCCCATGAGGCCCTCAGCAGGTAGCCAATGTTTTAGTTAATGCATTTGTTCACTGGTACTCTAATGCCTCATGAAAGGGCAGGCTTGCCCTTGGACTGCTCTGTTTCTGGTGTAGTTTCTCCTTTTAGGAATGGAATTGGCTGTAACTTGGAATGTAACTGGATTGTCCACTTTGAAGTTAGAGATAGTTAGGATGCTTGAGAATATCTGTTTCTTAAAAGTTCCCATTAAAAAAAGAATGGGGAATGAAAAGGAACTGTAGTTTGAAATTCAGCACATTTTAGTCAAAAAAGAAGTAGATTTTATTGACTGATACTTTTTCAACTCAAGGTTTGCAGGGTTTTTTAAAGAAACTGGGAAATCTTTAGACCACGTGTATTTTTGCCCTCATCAGATATCTTTTGCTGGAAGGAACTCATATTGAAATGAGTTCTTAAAATTGCAAGTGTTGGTTATATTAGATGACACACTCTTTTAACCGTGTCATTCGATTGATATGTATAAGTTGTAATTGGAGCTTGTAAGGCACAAATGCATGCCAAAAATTTAAATATTGTTAATCACATCAGTCAAATTGACAGAAGTCCCGTGACTTAAGCAAATCTCAGAGAGGGGGGCAGGGAGAAAACCCTGCTCTCAGTATCACCAGTGCTGTACCAGATCAACAGACCTGCACAGATCTCTATATGAGGCTTCCCACCTGAAATCAGTGTCAAAGCTGTTGTTGCAGTTCTTCCTCGGACGGCAAGCTCTGTGGGGAAGGAGCCGTAAGGAACACATGGTAACGCGTTGGGCATGGTGGCCCTCAGCAATAACTCCCAAAGGCTGGGCTTACAACAAGAGCCACCCAAACAGGAGGCTAGATTGCTTCCCCCCCTTCACAAGCCTGGTACCCTACTACTAGGGCACCTAGCCCAGCAGTAGGCTGCTTCTTACTCCAAATGAAAAGATGTCAAAGGACCTCTGTGGAGAAGGACCTGGGGGTCCTGGTTGATGACAGGTTGGCTATGAGCCAGCAGAGTGCACTGGTGGCCAAGAGAGCCAATGGGATCCTGGGATGCATCAGGAAGAGTGTGGCCAGCAGGTCGAAGGAGGTGATCCTCCCCCTCTACTCTGCCTTGGTCAGGCCCCACCTGGAGTACTGTGTCCAGTTCTGGGCTCCCTGGTATAAAAAAGACAGGGACCTCCTGGAGAGAGTCCAGAGAAGGGCTACGAAGATGATTAAGGGGCTGGAGCATCTCCCCTATGAGGAAAGGCTGATTGAGCTGGGACTGTTCAGTCTAGAGAAAAGAAGATTTAGGGGGGACCTAATTAGTTTTTATAAATATCTTAGACATGGGATGCAGGGGGAATTGGCCAGCCCCTTTTCAGTGGTCTGTGGGGACAGGACTAGGGGCAATGGCTGCAAATTGGAGCACAGGAAGTTCTGCACCAACATGCGGAAGAACTTTTTCCCAGTGAGGGTGACAGAGCCCTGGCACAGGCTGCCCAGGGGGGTGGTGGAGTCTCCTTATCTGGAGATATTCAAGTCTCGTCTGGACGCCTATCTGTGCAACATGAGCTAGGGAGCTGCTTTGGCAGGGGGGTTGGACCCCATGATCTCTCGAGGTCCCTTCCAACCCCTACGATTCTGTGATTCTGTGATTCTGTGATTTGTCTGCCTGTTAGCTCTACAGGCCAAGCACATGCGATACCTACAATGGTGTATTTGAATGCAAAAGTGCCTATTGCAGTGAGGAGGATGAGGGGGGCGTAAATTCATTTTGGTACTTTGCAAGTTACATTCCTTTTTATTAAAGGGTGTGCTCCCCTCAACAGCATTTTCCCTCATGAGCAGCTCCACTGAGGTTGGTGAGAGTGCTTTATGGGCCGTAGGATTCAACTCTTGTTGAACATAAGCAGTTATCCAAAAGAGGCAAGAAAAAAAGCCTACTGGGTTTTGAATGAAGGCTTTATAAGAAACCTAAGTGATACCAAGGACTGTTCTGAGATATAATACATAAACTGATCTGCGGTCTTCATGTGAAACTGAATATATACCTCCAAAGTGTACCATTGAATATTGTAATATAAAAGAATTGCTCTAAGCATTTTTGTAAATTTCTGTTCTTGAAATATTAATTTAAAAATTCTGAAGGGCCACTAGGACTTTCTATAAATACCAAGCCAAGCTAGCCACAAAATCTATTGTATAAGCACATAGGCTATTGCATTCCTCCATGCAATATGCATTATTCAATTTATTATTTATGTGTGATGCTTCTTATCCATCATGAATAGTTGGTAAAAGAAGATGTAACTCGGAAGACTTAGAAAGATGGGCAAATGTGTTTTAATTTCTGTGGAAAGTGTATAAATAAATTGCTAATTACTACTGCCTGATTCTGTGATGGTAACTGCAGGACTCTAATGAGAATTTGAGTAGTGGCCACTGTCTTTGCTAAAATTTGTAGCTAGGCCATGAGCTGAAGTTTTCTGATTATCTGAAACCTGTTCCAGAATAGATTAAGTTAGTTTCTGTTACTCTGATCTAAAATCCAGCCTACCCTTGCTTCATTCTGCTTCAAAGTCCTACAGGTCTTGGAAGATCCTGATTTTTCCTGAATTCTTCAGATCCCTGAGAACCAAACCCTAACATTAACCCTAACCCAACCAGAGGGTTTACGTATATCACATCAATCCCCTCCAACATCAGCCCAAACAGTGAACTATTTTCCCCTACCAGGGTGAGTCTGCAGTTTAAACCTGTGCGGCTCTTGGATCCAGCAATAATCTGACTCTTCAGCCCTCTTAAACTCTGCGTTAGGGCCAAACTCCAACCCTAGCTTTAATCAGAGCTCAGAGTTTAACATGCTGTTGTGGCTAGCATTGCCATCCCCTCCTGCCTTTCTGGATGAGCCCTTTCCCTCTGAACCTCTAGCTGCAATTCCAGCCTTCGCTGCAAGGATCCACATCCTATCCTGTCCTGTTACCCCAAAACATTCCCTACCAGTAGTGGCCCCCTTTTTAGGGTTCTTGTAGGAATACACAATAAACACAGATTTTCATGCTTTCTTTTTTCAAACCCCAAATCTTAACCACAATCCTAACACTAGGATCAGAACTGACCCTTCTCTGTTCATCCCCACCCAGTCATCCCAGTCATCATCACTAGCAATGCTGAGACCAATGAGACACATTCATTCCTCGTCCCTGGAATGTGCATGGTGCTAGGTAAGAGCTTCTGCTGGGAGGGATGAGTGATGCATGTGAGATTTGGGAAGGCTACATCTAACAGAAGATGGTTAATACACAAGTTTGGGTTTCAGAAGCAATGAGCTGAGAAAGAGTTTTGCCAATTGTTCAGTTTTACAAAGCCTAATGCCAGGAGCACTGAATTATCTTAACTGGAGCACAAGTGGGGATCCATGGCTAAGGTTTAAGTTGAACGGAGGGAGAAGTATTGGTGAGTCCTGGTGGACAAGTTAAGCATGGACCAACAGTGTGCCCTCATAACCAAGAAGGTCAGTGGTATCCTGGGGGGCATTGAAAGCATGGCCAGCAGGTCAAAGGACATTATCCTCCCCCTCTACCCTGCCCTGGTGAGGCCACATCTGGACTGCCTTGTCCAGGTCTGGACTCCTCACAACGAGAAAGACAGAACTATTGGAAAGAGTCCAGGGAGGGCTACAAAGATGATTAGGGGACTGGAGCATCTCTCATATAAAGAAAGGATGAGAGATCTGGGGCTGTTCAGCCTGGAAAATAGACTGTGAGGGGAATCCACCAATGCTTATGAATATCAGAAGGGTGGATGGGGATGGGGCCAGATTCTTCTCAATGGTGCCCAGTGACAGGACAAGGGGCAATGGGCACCAACTGGAACACGGAAAGTTTCACTTCAGTAGGAAGAAATGCT
The DNA here is from genome assembly GCA_013400835.1 of Zapornia atra. Classification (NCBI taxonomy): domain Eukaryota; kingdom Metazoa; phylum Chordata; class Aves; order Gruiformes; family Rallidae; genus Zapornia; species Zapornia atra. Next base: position 202,255 of record VZTU01028835.1, on the reverse strand, counting down.
TCTTCATTGTGACAGTGGCAGAGCGCTGGGACAGGCTGCCCAGAGAGGTTATAAAGTCTCTCTGGAGATATTCAAAACCCACCTGGACATGATCCTGTGCAACCTGCTCTAGGTGATCCTGCTTTAGCAAGGAGATTGGACTAGATGATCTCCAGGGGTCCCTTCCAATCCCTACTAGTCTGTGATTCTGTGATAGGATACTTAGTAGAATTCAGGTCACCTGTAAATGAAGATGTGTGTTTCTTTGTGGATTTCCCAAGGCCAGAAGACTTGTGAAGAAGAGTGGAGTGGGCACAGTGGGTTTGAGAGGAGTAGGAAGAAACGGAGGCCATGGCTTTGTAGCCATTCTAGGACAGGGTTTGTGGATTCTGGGTAAAAATGAGAAAAAATTCTTGCTTCCTGCATTTCTCAGGCCCAGTACATATTAAAGCCAACTTTTGATTAAAGCTAGGGTTGGAAGTAGCATTACATTTGAAATATGGGATAAGGAGCAGGGACCAGGGCTGTGGGGTTGTATCTGACACCGATGCTTGGGATTATAAACTGGGGCACCAACAGTAGGAATTGAAAATAGCTTTCATTATTTACTAGCCACACAAGAACTGTTTTAGGTAGTTGAATCTGCTTATAGATCCCTGGCTTTCAGCAATGTTTCTTTTTTTTTTAAAATGAAACTGGACATGCTCCTTTCCCCAAGGGAGACTGGGAACCAGCCGAAATCATGCAGATACATGAGGCATGGCTACAGTGACAAACGCTGGGTATGAGAGCTTGAAAGAAACTCAGATTACAGAGACTAGGTAATGTGCCAGGATTGCAGCAGGGAGGCAACCTCTGCGGCAGGCGCCCAGGGAAATAGGCAGGCTGGTTCAAGCGCGAGGCCCTGCAGTGTGGGATCACAGCTGAAGCGCTCCGAGTGACATAATTAACTTGAAAGAGGGATGCAGCTGCATAAACTTCACATTTGTACTCGCTCTAGAGAAGGAGCGAGCTCCCGTGCTTGAAGCATGATGAAAGGAGCCCTCCTGCATCTGGTGGCATGAAGCAATGCGCGCTGAGCTCCAAGAATTAGCTTTCTTGTATTATGAGGGTGCTCGTAACTCTTTTTGCCCATCCACTTGTGTGTACTTGCACGCCCTGTGGAAAGACGTAACAAAATGTCAACAGCCACGAGAGTACTTGACCTATTTCTTTCCCTTCATGACAGCCCACGGAGCACAAAGCCAGCTGGGCCATGTGGGCCGCTCCCTCCAAAGACCTGCTGCCATGACTGCTCCTCCTGGGTCAGCCAGCGTGGTGCCAGGCTGCCCTCTGCTCTGCCAGAAAGCACAGCGTCCGGTGTGAGTGCAAATATCCATGAGAGGTATTAATAGGAGGCTCATATACTCCTCTGGGGTAAACTGCTGTGTTAGTGACCACAGAAACTTAGGCCATCTTAGAATGGCGAAGGGCTGCTCAAAGCATGGAGCAAAAGCACAGCAGAGGAGCAAGTTTAAACACTGTGATGATTGCTGGGGAATTTCAAAAAGCGTAGAAGCCCTCTCAGAGGTAAAGAACATTGTTAGTATCTGACTAGGACTCCTTAAACACGACTTTCAGACCAGCATCTTGAATTCGGTTACCCCACCCAGAGGTGTCGATAGGTTGTATTCCACTGCTCAGTGAGACATGCTGGCAGTGCCAGAACATGTTCAGACATAAAACTGCAAATCTACTCACCTCATTAAATTCAGTGAATCAAACACTGTATAACAGTTACTTCTTGGTTTTTTTTTTTAAATTAACCATTTGCAGGGAGCAAGACAAATTCTTCTAGTTTTCTAATTGACATCAGAGCAGGCTCTGGATTAATTCTTTGCTCTGAGAAAGAATAGCACTGGTGTGGCCCATAAAGTGATATTTTCACACATACCTTGTTACCTTTTCTGTATTTTCATCCTTTTATCAGTGGCTCTGCTTATGGAGGATACAGTGAACTATTCTTCCTTAAAAATCTGTATTTCCTCCATTTCATCTTAGGCAGAAACTCCTTGTTTGCACTCTAATAGTGGAAAGAAAATAGTTTGAGGCTTTTTTCCAGGTAAATTAATTTTCTGTATACCTTTTTCTTTTTTCTTTTTTTTTTTAAGAGAGATACTGCATGAGCCTCTCCCTGTGAGGCCCTATATTGCAGAGTGGGAGTTGGACATACCAATATACTTGCTTCACCAGTTGAAGGAGTTCTCGCTTCCCTTGCCACCACTCCTCTGAGACCAGAGTACAAATGTGTCCATGAATTTCAATGCACTTATTTTAAATAAAGTGTTGACTGGAGTCGCAGAAAAAACCCTCGATGTGTCGAGACATACAAGTGTTCAAAGTTAAACCTTTAATGTGCAGTGCAAGCTACTCCCTTCACAAACATACTTGCCTTTAAGAATACACAATTATTTCTATCAGTGTGAGCAGACATCTGTGCTCATGGATTTGCACAGAGAGACAATGAACAAAGATTATTTTTCAAGTCCATGCCAGATACCAATATCGAATTCTTGTCCTTAGGCTTAGTTGTAAATGCACTGTCTCTATGCATACAGCCATACCGACTTTGTTTCTCTTGAAGAATATATTGTGATAGGGATCCTCACAAGAGCCGAGGGCAGGAAGGTTTCCCAGGGTGCCTTTGAAAGTCTTCCCCACAGAAGTTCGTCTTCAAAGGCTGTCCGAGTTCAGACATTCCTAAGTCAGCTTATTCTTTTTTTTTAAGTTCTCCGGGAAGCTTTGTTGCTGTGTGGCCTCAGGACACTTCTGCTGTTTGTTTTTATTTGACTTGCTCTGCAAAATGACGCCAGGCGGTACCTAGAAACCAAACCAATCTCCTTATTAGCTTCCACAAGAGGGGGCAGTTGCATTTTGTTAAATCCGGAGCCAACCGCAACTAAGAAATGGATTGCGGCAACAGCTGCCTGGCTGCCTACAGAAATGACTAACAAAACAATTACAGGGAGAAAAAAACCACCACCTCATCAAGAGTGGTGAAAGACGAGAAAAAATACTTTGAAACACAGGGAATGTGTTAATAAACGGCACTGTTTGTCAGGCAATGCTGACTAAAACACTCATACAGTTAAAATACCTTTCAAGCCTCAGCGGGATCCATTTGTAATTCGTTTTCTTTGAGCAAGTGAAAGGGCACAAATGCCCTAAGGGGAAGCCCTCAGCTATGAAATACACTCTTCTGTTTTAATTTGACTTCCAGGCATTCCAGAAACAGGTAGCAGGTAGAGCGTTTTCTGATTTTATCAGCATATCGATATGCAATGACCCTCGGCCCTTCTACAACTCACTGAGCATTCACAGGAGCATGATGAAGCTGAGTTTGTGAGTGGCTATTTTGTACGTCAGAATTAGCAAGGGTTCTTTATATTGCTATAGTTTTTTATTATAAAAACACCTAACAGATCTACCATAGGGATTAGCACCCCAAACTGTACACACAAAGAATGAAAAAAGTGCTACACGCCTGAAAGAACCAGATGGAAAGATCATATGACTTAGCTGACAAAAGGATCTGCATGCCAACAGGTAGGCATCTTCAAATGCCTGGCACTCCTGATTTGGTTTGTTGCTTTGCTCTTCTTGGTCATCAGTCCCTTAATCCATCCAAAGCTGTGCAGTCCCCATCGTTCAGTGTCCTCTGATCAATATGGGACACTCTGGCACAAGTTGCTGGGCTCAAGTGAAGAGGAAATCTGAGAGATGGTGATAGCTATTCACAGTGCTTGACACTGGCTAGTCTATTGGTCATTTCTGCTCTTAAACTCAGTGAGTGCCTGTCTGTTTTAAAGCATGTGATTAACTTGGGCAATGAGAAATACCAGACACGGTCTTCTGCCCACTATTGTTAAGATGAAGTTTGCCCTAATACAAACAAAGGCAATCATAGAATCACAGAATGCTTTGAGTTGGAAGGGACCTCAAAGACTATCCAGTTCTAATGCTCTGCCATGGGCAGGGACACACTCTACTACTTCAGGTTGCCCAGAGCCTCATCCAATCCTTCTAGGGATGGGGCTTCTACAACCTCCCTGGGCAACCTGTGCCAGGGCCTCACCACCTTCATAGTAAAAAATTCCTTCCTAACATCTAAATCTAAACATACCCACTTTCAGCTTGAAGCCATTGCCCCTTGTCCTATCACTGCACTCCCTGGTGAACAGTCCCTCTCCCACTTTCTTGTAGGACCCCAATTTGCAGGCTGCAATTAGGTCACCCCAAAGCCTTCTCTTCTCCAGGCTGAACAAGCCTAACTCTCTCAGCCTGTCTTCTCGGGAGAGGTGCTCCAGCTCCCTCATCATTTTCGTGACCCTCCTTTGGACTCATTCCAACAGCTGTATGTCTTTCCTGTACTGAGAATCCCAGAGCTGGATGCAGTACTTCAGGTGGGGTCTCATGAGACCAGAGTATAGGGGGAGAATCACCTCCCTTGACTTCCTGGCCACGCTGTTCTTGATGCAGCCCAGGATCTGGTTGGCTTTCTGGGCTGTAAGCGCACATGCCAGCATGTTGACCTTGTCACCAATCAGCACCCCCAAAGTCCTTCTCCTCGGGGCTGTTCTCAATCCATTCTTCACCCAGCCCTGTAATTGTACTTGGGATTGTGCCAACCCACGTGCAGGACCTTGCACTTGGCTTTGTTGAACTTCATGCAGTTCGCATGGGCCCATCTCTCCAGCCTGTCAAGGTGTCCCCTCCCTTCCCTGCAGCATGTCGTCCTCACCACACAGTTTGGTGTCACAGGAAAACTTGCTGAGGGTGCACTCTATCACACTGTCCACGTCACCGACAAACGGTGTCAGTCCCTGTACTGACCCCTGAGGAACACCACTTATCACAGACCTCCATGTGGACATTGAGCCAGTACCCACAACTCTTTGAGTGCAATCACCTAGACAGTTCCTTATCCACTGAGTGGTCCACCAATTGAATCCATGTCTCTCCAATTTAGAGACAAGGATGTTGTGCTGGACAGTGTTGAATGTCTTGCACAAGTACAGGAAGATGATGTCTGTCATCTTTCCCTTGTCCACCATCTCTGTTGCTCTCTGTTACTGGCAGGTTATCTTAACTACCTCTATCCTAAAACTTTAGTAAGAGAACCATATCCCCTATCTTTCCCCAAAATACTTTGCTGTCATTGTTTAAAAGTGATGTGTCTGTTTTTTTCAGAACTTAATTTTGCAGTACGTTTCTACATCATAAATAACAGTGAATACTGCTGTATGTTTCTAAAGCTACAAGTTTGTTTCTAAACACATGAGCTTTTGCTTGGTAGATAGAGATTTTAATTTTTTTCAAAAGCAGTGTTCCATTTTTTAGAAATGTCCAGTCCCAGCAAAACAGTTGTGAAATCTCAGATGTGATTTTTCACTTCAAAGGCCCAGGCTTTCCACAGGAGTTCTTTCCCATTTTTTTAAACAGGTTTCAAGTGCTTCTGTGAAACACTGTTATTTTGAACGTGTTGAAACACACCAAGTCATGCCACATGGATTTCATCACATTAGGTTTGGTGTCTATGAAATACACTTACCTTCATATAAAATTCTTATTGCTAAGCTGGAGTTAGGTCCTAAGATTCTCCATAGAGGGCATTTTCAAATGCGCTCGGCTTTGGCTTGACTGCTTGCCTTTATTGCTGCTCCAGAATTTTCTGTTCAAGTTTTTCAATAGAAAAGCAGTTTCTGCAAAATTGACTTTTTTCCACAGGAAAAAAGTTGGTTACGCCAAAACAATGTAATGTCCCTTTGGGAAAATAAAAGAGAATCCAGAGTGTTTTGAACTGTCCAAGCAAATCTAAATATTTTGCTTCAGGATGGTTTGCCATTACTCATCATGAGTTTGTCATGGTTTAGGTCCCTCATTTCCCCCTGTCATCTCACATTCCTGAACGGATTACATTTTCCACCAAGAACAATAGAGTCACTTCTAACTGTGTTATGATGATGCATCAAAGATGTCCCAAGCCCATATTTCATAACCAAAATATTTTGGAACTTTCCATGTTTTATTTTTCTTCCCAATTAGAAAACAAAAGCAAAAATATGGGACAATGTAGAACAATCAGTCTGATTTCCAACAGGCTCTTCTGAAAGGATGAGGAGTAGGATAAGCAAATTCTCATGCTTTGGAAAATCTGACTTTAACCAAAAGTGAAAGGAAAAAGAAGCAGAAGGCAGCAGCTTGCAGGGCACATTAATGTAATTTCTAATGCCATGTACTTTTCTTTGGCTAGTATTTTTCTTCTGTTCTTTAGCTACATTTGTCTGCTTATTAACTGCACCATTATTATGAGAAGAATGTATCCTTTTAACCCATCATTTACAATTTATTCCAAGAGCAATGAAATACCAGCAACGTGATGCTACCTGGCTTCCACAAACTGTTTATTGAAATGTAAGAAACATAAGAAAACAGCACAATATATGTTACTTTAAAAAAATAAATAAAATATTTTTATATTCCCTCCAAAGTTTTACAGTTCTCTGAAACAACAGGATCAATTACTTGAATATTCAAGGCGGGGTGGGGAGGAAAGGAATACCTGCCAGCTCCTTTTCAAACTCAAAATTTGGAGCAATGGCAGAAGTGCTCATTTAAAAAAAAAAAAAAGCTTTATAGCTTCTAGTTCTGAATTAATGGTACATACTTAGTTCTCCTGAACCTTTATAGAAGAGACTATGAACAAAAATGTTCTGAGCAGCCATGATGTTATCTTCACTGGCTTCAGCACGCATGTCTCCTGCTCCTTTCCCCCCCATTGAAAGCCAAATGCTGGAGAAGTACCATCACAACAAAAAGAGAGCAACTTGGAAGCAGAGTCTTCCTTATTTATTAATTCCTGTATGTTCTTTCTTTATAAGCAAGGGTTAGAGAAGGGAAGGCCCCCGCATATAGTTGCTATGACTCTGTAAAAAGAAAGCTGTTGAATTGTTTAACCGGGCTGAGTTTCATGAAGTCATGTATAAAAGCACTGCCACAGCATGTGTATTAAACAGCTAAAATTCAATGTGGCCTGGAAAAGAAGAGAATTTGTTGCAATGCTCCCTAAATGCTGTATTAACTTCGATTTGGCTGCTAATAAATTTACTATGCATTTCTTCCACAGTAATATCAGTCAGCACAATGTATGACACTGACACAAGAATAACCAACACGTACGCGTAAATGCAAGTCTCCCAAAGTCAGCAAAAAGTGTTCCTTTATATTGGCTACCAAATGAGGTCAGAAGTCTCTTAAAGGCTATGAATGACTTTAGCAGTGATGTCAAAAACCAAAGTAGTTCAGGTCAGCTTTACTACACATATTTTTTTTTTCTCCTACCCTTTGTCCCTTTCCTTTCTGAGTAGGAGTTCATGACCCGTTTTGTGAGGAGGAGGAGAGAATGCTTTCCAAACCTCTCAGAGGAGCACAGTGGTCCAAGTAAATACATCACTTTTTTCTGGACGTACATGATTTCAGAGGCTTCGGATTTTTCAGCTATGCAATTTAAACGAGAGACGTGTATCTGTGCAGCTTCCAAATAAAATCATGCAAGAACCAAAGGTACAGGATGTACAGCTGCTGCCAAAGCAGGGCTGAGTGTTAAGCATATAGCACTGCCCTTGAAACAAAAGCAGTAGTTATTTTAAGTAACCATAAGCAATACTCATGTGCAATTCAAAGGAGATCGGATATAGAGAGATAAAGATTAGAGTACAGCAATACGGCTTCCATTATACAATGTAATCCTGCGTGTCTGATATAACTGGATGTGACACAAATATAAACAGCAACAGGTTTGGAAATAGGGGCTTTCCAAAATAAAGTCCAGCGTGCTTTCAAAAGGAACTTAAAATAATTTCCAAACCAAAGTAAGTTTGAATCAATGTGGTTTTTTTCTAAAAATAACCCTCCACACACTTGCTAAAAGTGCAATATGCCTAAGGAATTAGTCACATTACACAAGATCAAAGAGAAATGCTATTTCAGTAAGCAGGGAATATTTAATCATAGGTGTTCACACCAAACACAAAGATCTTGGCCATGTGGAGAGGCAGAGGCATTTTAAGGCAAAATGGGGCATTTGTGATGAAAATGTTTTGAAGTTTAACACGAAGCTTCGATAGAATACTCACCTCAGAACCGGAAACAATGACAGAGCCACTACGCAGTGACTTAGCACTCCATTCCCTTCCTGAGCTACTATATTCATATGTGATTTGCATTACATCCAAGGAAGATGCTTCACTTTTAGAAATCAATGATTTTATTAATAGCTTCACCTGAAGACATTAACATGACAAAACTACCCACTTTTTCAACTACACTTAGAATACTCAGATTCAAAAGAAATATCTGTTCTTTGCTAAATTCCCTGTTATTAAAAATATGTATGCAAATGCTTAAAAGTAAGCATGTGACTAATACATAAATTCTAAGAACTGCTTTTTGTAATATCATCGCACAGTGCAACCTGGCCCATGAATTTAGGGAGATGCTGCTATAAAATGTCATTATTTGAAGCGTGATAGGTAGGATGAAGCCTTGACTACAGTAGTTAGTTCTCAAAATGAAGGAATGAATTAAGGTCCAGCAAAACTTATTTCTCACAGAAAGAAATAATTGTTTGCAGGAGACCATGAAACACCACAATGTTTTTCTGTTTATTCTGGCTTATTGGAGAACGATCCCACCAAGTGTTTGTAAGAATGTCTCAATGCTTCCAAATGACTACAATGTTTACCACAGATTAACCTTCCGCATGTACTGCTACAGTTCTTGAGGAAATCAACCTGCCCATCTCCTTCAAACTCGCAGGACACAAGTCCTGTATTTCTCAATCAGAAATCATCTATCTCACATCAATGCCTGAAATATCTTAGTCTGCCTTGCTCCATCTCTATTCTGTTCCTCCTTCTTTCTTTCTGGATTTATATACCTGCATTTCCCTTTATCTTCCCAAAAACTGGCATAGTACGTACTTGATCCTACCAATCATTGAGTAATTTGGGAAAAAAAGCACCCCAGCATCATTCAGGATTGTATAAATTATCATCTTCCTTAGAAATTAATGCAAATGTATGAGGATTTTCAACATAACGACTACATTAATGCCAACTACAACTGCAACGTGGTTCATGAGTTCAATGCTGAGCCTGTCTGAAGGGCTCTTCAGGAAACTCTATCCAGCAGTAGCACCTCACAACATATTCCAGGCATGCTAAAGCATAGGGAGGCAGCTCCTCCTTCCCTTTCCTCTACAAAACATAAAGAAAAAAAGGGATGGAAAATTCCTAAAAGTAGTCACTGGCCTGAGCTCTCAGCTGCAACTGGTACCAGTTACAGCTGATGCCTCCTGAGGAAATCCCAAGCAGCGTCAGCTCACCTGCACGGCTCACAGCACCCTCAGCACTGGTTTGGGAGCCCCTCAGCAGCCGCAAAACAGCAGCGTAATGGAGTTTTACTGAGGTAAAACTTTGTGACAAGTTGCAGGCTGGCTCACAGGCAGGAGGTGGCCATGATGCCACTCCAGTGCTGGACTGAACAGACTGAACCACCAGCAGTTTGATGGTTTTAAGTCACCTGTTCAACATTTCCTTGTAAAAATGAGGAACACTCAGACTGTCAGTAACAAGTGCAAGACAATTTAAGCAGCAGCTAATTTTAATGCTGCAATGAAAGCATGTCTGGCCTCCAAGACTCCAGACTCAAACCCTAATCTGTTCTTTCACACCCATATGGTGGGGGTCTGAACTTGTTCTCAGTTATGAGACTGGTCATTTCTTCCCAACTGTTCTGCTATTTTAATCACACTGTGCTTGAAATTGAGTGTGCTGATCTCTCCACTACTGACCGAAGCTGATCAGTGGTGCAGCCCCAGGACTTACCCCGGGGCAGCCAATAGCATGCACACAACAGCAAGCAGAGGCCACAGTTAATGGGTCAGGTTGAGAAACCCACCGACTGATTCCCTGGATCGGTGCAAAGAAGAGAAAGCAATGTGTGTGATGGACTGAGAACCAAACGAATGCTTTGGTGGCACACAGGCACGGCTGCGATATAATCCCATCCATCAACCCCAGGGCCTGAAACCTAGAAGTCAAATTACAGTGACAGCTGCTGAGAGCTTCAGACTATAAAGCTTTAGCCCAATACTAAAAAAAAATAAGAGAAAAATGAGTAACTTTGAAATATAATGAAGATAATGACATATATAGGGCTCCTTTTCACTATTGTGCTGTAAAATTAACAATGCATTAACACCTGCCTGTGTATAAAAAATAACCCCAAGACTGATACTGGAGGCCAAACCTTGCTCTCACCGTAAGCCCAGTCAGTGTTGTGAAGTTGTGGCAGACCCAGAGCTCCTCCTCAGTTAAGTAACTCATCGCCCAGGTCAATTTGTAAAACCTGCTGTTGATTTCTAAATTAAAAATCAATTCTGTATAATGTGATTTAGGCTCCTGACAGAACAGGGACACGATAAACTCCACCACTCTAACAGGATTATGTTGAGCACGATTTATGGTAAGGAGTCTCTAAATCTAAAATGCTTTCGCTTTTTTAGGTTTTGTCAACTGCTGAGTGTATTTAATGTCCCTGTTCTTGATTTATCCTAAACTACAAATGGCTTTATTTCACAGCATTGCCTGAAAGATAAATTGGATGTTGTTTCCTTATTTTTTAAAAATGTAATTAGTGAGCAATACAACTGTTTTATATTCAGTCTTTGAACCAAAAAAAAGGCAAGACACAAAAGCACTATTCCAGTGCCAAATTTTGACCACCAGCCGAAAATACTAGGCGACAATGCTTGGATGAGAACTGACGATCTGCCCACGTGAACTCCAGCAACTTTGTGGTTCTTCTGGGGTTACTTTCATCTTCGTTCCTCTTTCGCTTCTTCCCGCAGCCCGCAACGCCGAGGGCTGCGTGCATCTGAGCCGCCTTTCCCCGGTGAAAGCCCACCTTGACAACAGGTCTGGTACTTTATTTCTCAAACGCCAAACGCTGGCTGCTGAGACCGCCCGGAGCGGACAACCCGCACCGCTCCCAGCCCCGCGGAGCCGGCGGCGCGCTGCTTACGCGGCTGGTTCTTTTGTCTGCTCCGTGCTCGGGCGGCGGGCGTACCCGGGGCGGCTGGGTTGCTCTGCGGCTCCGCGCCTGCCGCCTCAGCCCCCGCGCTCCAGAGGGATCGGTTTGCATCTGTTTGACCTAGAGGAATGGAATTTACCCAGCCTGAGCCGCGGCCCACCTGTAGATGGACGGTTGCGGTGTTTTAAAGTGGTTTTGGGGGGGTTTTTTTGTTGTTTTTCGCCTTCCCCACAACACGCCGGAAGGTTCCGCTGCCGAAGTATTTTCGAGGCTCAGATTTTCTGTCGACGGAGAAGCTTACCCGAGCTGCTTCCCTCGTTTCCCACCGTGTCGGGGGGAGAGGCTTGACCCGAGCTGCTTCCCCCGCTTCCCCGGGAGGAAGCAGCTCGGGCAGCATCGGGCACCTGCCCCATCGGCCGTCCCCCCGCACGTACCCCAAGAGCCCCGCGCCGCAACCCCGGGTCCGTCCCGGGGAGGCAATGACGGGAGTAGGCGGTTGACCTCGGCCAAGCCGCGGCCCGCACCTCGCCCCCGAAGCGCACGGGGCAACGCAAGGCAAGCCCTGGCTCCCGCCCTGCCTCCCTCCCCTCCACCCCCCCCACCACAGGGCCGCCGGGGAAGCGGCACCTCCGCTCGCCTCCACCATGTTGGCTCCGTGCGCAGCGCCGCGGAGGAGGGGGCCGCCAGCCCGGCTC
>VZTU01028835.1:160206-182983 GCA_013400835.1 Zapornia atra | reverse complement strand
AATTCCTGAGCTGTTAATACTAGTTATTTGTGGATGTTTTCCTCAGTAAAATTTCTTTTTTCAGCAGCTACATTTTTTTTTAAGCCTGAAAAGTATTGTATCAATATTCCGGGGGGGTGAAAAGGAAGGGTTGTGTGGTTTTGGTTTGGGGTTGGTGGGGTTTTTTTAGCTCATGGCTTTCAAATGAGTGAGCAAAATAGAAGTAGAGAATTCTTAGCTTCAGAAAACAGAAAAAATAAATGTTGACTTGTGTATGGCTTCAGAGGCTATGATGCAAAAGTAATACAGATATTTCTTTTTTACTTTACAGTTCTGTACTGTATTTTAAGTACAGTCATGCACTTAAAATAAAACATAATTCATAAATCATAGTGGTTGAAGTTATTTAAAGTGATAAGCATTCAAAATAGCTTGTTGAATAATTATACGTTATGTAATTTGCTAAAGATNGTTAAATATTCACTTCCAGCATAGAGCAAAAAGCTATTCCTTTTGGCAATAATTACCTATGAAGGAAAGAGAAGCAAAACCCAGGATAATTCCTGAGCTGTTAATACTAGTTATTTGTGGATGTTTTCCTCAGTAAAATTTCTTTTTTCAGCAGCTACATTTTTTTTTAAGCCTGAAAAGTATTGTATCAATATTCCGGGGGGGTGAAAAGGAAGGGTTGTGTGGTTTTGGTTTGGGGTTGGTGGGGTTTTTTTAGCTCATGGCTTTCAAATGAGTGAGCAAAATAGAAGTAGAGAATTCTTAGCTTCAGAAAACAGAAAAAATAAATGTTGACTTGTGTATGGCTTCAGAGGCTATGATGCAAAAGTAATACAGATATTTCTTTTTTACTTTACAGTTCTGTACTGTATTTTAAGTACAGTCATGCACTTAAAATAAAACATAATTCATAAATCATAGTGGTTGAAGTTATTTAAAGTGATAAGCATTCAAAATAGCTTGTTGAATAATTATACGTTATGTAATTTGCTAAAGATATCAATCTTTCTCATTTTAGGAAATATTTCTTAGCTCATACTCTGTAGAAAGCTGTAGAATTGATTGATTCAGGCGATGATGATGTACGTAAAATGAGACAAGTGATAGTTTATAGATGAAAAATTATTTCCCTGGGAACGTTTGACCTGTTCATACAAAGTAGGGGTATTTAAATATTCTGAAATAATTAAATCTAGGGGTTTATGAAACACACGCACCGTTTTAGCTTAGGTGTGACACGCCTTCAGAATGCTACGTAAATTTGGTGCATACATGGTGAAAGCAAGTGACTTATATTAATAAGCATTACTCCTTGATTTTATACGGTTGGTTTAAATTATTATTGTAACTTAGTTTTATGCTTGTGCTTCTTTGTTCTTTAGCCAAATAAAGCAGTTGAGTCTTACTGGTCAGTAAAATACATTGACTCTTAACCATGTACTAGGTTTACGCTAAGCTTGTTAGCTTTTTGCCAGGGGCGTGGATTTTCTACATTTGTATTTAACGTAATAATAAAGTGTCCTAATAATTCTTTTAAGCTATACATATAATTATTTAAGCAATGAAAGTCCAATTTGTATGCAAGACTCTTTTTTTTATTCCTAATTTGTGATCAGTGGCATTTGTAGAGAAATTCTGATTCAAATTCATATAAATAACCAGTGTTGGTTTTTAAGGTACAAGTTAATAACGTAGTGCCTTTTAGATAAGGATATAGAAGGCAGTAATTCTAGATGCAAAAGACATTTTGTTTTAGGTCTGATAGATTTATTTACAAAAGGGATTGTGAGCTTTAATTTGTTGTGTCATTTTGCTCACCAAAATCTCTAAGGTGTTAGAATGAATAGTTCTCTTGTAAGCTTTTGTTTTCTGCGAAAATGCAAACAAAAATCTCTGCTCTTTTAACCTTGTCTTCCCTAAATGTTTCTCAGGTTCTATTGAACCAATAGCTAAATAATTTTAATTGCGAGAGGATGCTCTACACTTGCAACAGCTTATGTTACTTAAGGTGTTTAGATTATGATTCCAGGTCGTTATGAGTGACCCTGCTGGTTTGGTGGTTTGAATAGTTTAAAATATTGGTGGCAAACAACATAGTTTGAATATTTTTTTTAAAATCATATAGGTTATCTTAACAATAAGTTTGTGTCTTAATATAAATTTGTGTTACAATTTCTAAAAAAGGGTTTCTTTCTCCACTGTAAATGCTTAAAAAAAGAGTGCCACAAAAGGGTAACTTCCCATTACAACGTTGCATGTAGTCAGCCAGCATATGACTGAACTTGGCTGTGCAGGTCTGTTCTGTTTTAAATTTTTTGTTATACAAATATTTACAAGTAAACACTGTTTATTCATTATGTGTGGCATAGTATAGCCAGGTAATTTAGGTGACAAAATCAATTCATACTGACAGAGTAACCTGCCAAACCATTTGAGCAGGTGGACTGATCACAGTGCAAGATGCTCCTGAGAGTGCCCTCACAGCACTGATGAGGAATTTTAAAGTTTGTAGGTGTTACTGCTGCATGATTTCTACACCTTGGAAACCATGCCATTAAACTCTTGCTTCTCTTAAAGGATTTCCTAGACTTGAGGGATTGATATTTTTGCCCCCTCAGTTCCTCCGAAACTGAAAAGATGAGGCAGGTGCATTACTTAGTACAGTTTTATGGTCAGAATATTTGAATGGGATTATATTCTGGTTATAAAAACACTACCATGTAAAATTACTTGCTCACACACTTTGAGGTGCAGTGGAAATCAGACTTTTCCCATTTTTTAGTAGTTTGTTTGATTGAATCAGTCGGGTGTTTTGTTTTTTTTTTTTTAGTTTGGCCAGGAAGAGCAAACTGAATTTATTTTTATTCACAGATATTTTAGCATTGCTATGCTAGGACCTGATCCTTTTTCACACTGAAGTCAAGTGCAAAATTCCCTTTGACTTCAAGGAGAGCTGGATTAGCTTTACACAAAAGGACCAAATTGTCCTCTGGGATAAGTGGAGGCAACTCTATTGAAGTACACTTCATTAGGGTATAAAATGAAGACAAAGAAATGTTGCTTGCCTTTATAGGCAATGAAATTGGATCTGTTAGCTCAACCAGCTAGGTTAATTTAGTAGTTGAATCAAAGACTTTTTCTTTTTTCCAATTAGATAGTACAGTTACACTAATTCACTGTATTGAGCAGTGAATAAGTTGTCACTTTTGAATGCAAATATTTGGCAGAATCTAGAATCTCTTTATAAACTCTTTATGTGCTGTAAGAATTATCATCAGGATTCAAAACACAAACTGTTAGCAAATGTTCAAGCAGGTTATGCTTAAGTAGCTGAGAGAGATCCACATACCATTTAAATTTAATAGGCTTTATATGACAAGTTGTGTGGTGCTTGGGGGGCTTGCATTGTATTTTTGGCATCAGCCTGGCACCCTGCCTGGATTTCTGTAGTCTTGCTGAGGTGGGAAGACGTAGTTCATTTACACCAGAAGTTGGACTGAAGGTTATCCAGGGTATTTGCTGGTGGTATCCAGAGTAATCTCACTGACTTCCACAGCAGACAGCAGCATCTCTATGTATTGGTTTTGTGTACGCAAACCATGAAGAAATAGTATTGAAAAAATGAACTTAAATGCAGTGATTATTTATGTAATGCTATGCTATACTTTGTGTAAAATGTGTCATTTGACCCACTTGTGTATGAAGTTTTAATGCTTCTGGTACCTGTTGGGATCTTGAGTTTATTTAAGAGTCTCTGTGATTATTTTGACCTTATAAGCACGGTGTGGCTTTCTTTTACTTTCTCTTTGAAGTTTCACAAAGGGAAGTGGCGCTGGAACATTGTAATCTCCTTAGAATAATTTGGGAATGAGTCCTTCTATGCTGCTCTGTATTTCTTTATTAATGTTTCACTTGTGAAATAAAATCCCCTCCCTGGGAGGAATGCAGATCCACAAAGCTCTGCAGAGCATAGCTCTGCAAAAAAAAACCCAAACAACCCTCCACATGCAAGTGCTGGTGTTAAGGGGTTAAGTAGTAAAATTGAAACTCTGAAAGACTTGAGGTGCTAAATTCACAAAACAAAACACAAGAACTGTTTTAAGATTAGTCATAGTTAGGAAGTTTATTGGTTTATTTGGGCTCCCTGGTATAAAACAGACAGGGACCTCCTGGAGAGAGTCCAGAGAAGGGTTACGAAGATGATTAAGGGCCTGGAACATCTCCCGTATGAGGAAAGGCTGAGTGAGCTGGGACTGTTCAGTCTAGAGAAGACTAAGGGGGGACCTAATTAATGTTTATAAATATCTTAAGCATGGGATGCAGGGGGACAGGACAAGGGGCAATGGCTGCAAATTGGAGCACAGGAAGTTCCGCACCAACATGCGGAAGAACTTTTTCCCAGTGAGAGTGACAGAGCCCTGGGACAGGCTGCCCAGGGGGGTGGTGGAGTCTCCTTCTCTGGAGATATTCAAGACCTGTCTGGACGCCTATCTGTGTAATGTGAGCTAGGGAGCCTGCTTTGGCAGGGGGGTTGGACCCATGATAACTCGAAGTCCCTTCCAACCTCTACGATTCTGTGATTCTGTATTGAGCCACCAGCATCTTCCCGGAAACATCCTGTACTTCTGTCACTTCAGCTAGCTCCATCTATTCATGGTCTTAACTGCTTTTTGGTTTTTAGAAACTCTTACTACAACTTCTTTGTGTCTTAAGGCACATTGTCAATCAGTCCCGTCCTCCCCATGCCAGCCAACTGTCCCCCTAAAGCAGCAATTCACTTGGATGAATACTGCTCATACTTTAAGGAGACAATTGCCTACCAGAGAGAGTGCCAAGTTGATTTAACTTTGCACAAGTGTGAAAGAGTTTTTAAATGGATACTGTCAAGCAGCGTTTGCCCAGGGCTTCAGCTGCCTGAAAATTGTTATAATCTGATCGGGAGTATGTCCAAATTTGTTTAAAATATTTTAGTCGATCACTTGGCTGCAGAGAGCATTAGTGCCCCAGAAACTGTTGTCAGATGATTGTCCTCGGTCTGTCAGAGCTACAACAGACATGTCCTGCCACACAGCTTTTAAAATGGACTATTTCTTTTTTCTTTTTCTNTGTGGGTTTTTTTTTTTTTTTTTTTTTTGGGGGGGGGGGGGAGGGTGTGGGGAGGAGCACATTGCTAAATTGATGGAAGAATATGGGATTCGTGTTGCAATCTGCTCTTCCAGTTGTTTTATTCCACTGTGTGTGTTTTGAAACATTTAGTGGGACGTGTAATACAGTGTGAAACCACAACTGCAGCCTGCCATTACCCTAAGACTTCCAGAGCTGAGCTACCATTTAGCCAAACTAGCTACTGGATTATCCACTACCTGGAAATGTTTAGAACTGGTCAGAATTTAGGAAAACCACATCAGTGCTTTGCTGGCCAAATTTTTTTTTTAATGCATGCTTAGTTTTAGTGGAGTGCAAGGATGCTTAGCTTCTAGGTACATCTTCGCTTGATGGTGCTGTGCATTATTTCTTACCCAGTAATTGTAAACACAGGTCTTTCCCTTAGTGTAGTTTGGAGTCTGCTACGTCTTCGCTGCAATTCTGAAGGGAAGAGAGAAGGTGGGAAAAGTTAAGGAAAAAACCCATGGGGAGATGATGTTCCCTAAAATTCCTGATGGCTTTGTTTCGGGGGGGTGAGGAAATCTAAGAAAAGGAGCTACTTGTGTCAAAAGCATGACTAAATATGGGAATTATATTAGATGGATCCTATTAGCAAAATGCTAGGAGAACAAAAAGGAGAACAAAAGGAGAGCAAAACTTACAGGCAGGATGGTGGGTTGATATGCCTGGTAAACTTGTATTTTCCGAACAGAAAGCAGTGAGTGTATTTGGGGGTGGGGGGGAGGGTGTTTTCTTGCTTCTCTGAGATCATTAGGCCATTACAGCTGCAACAACATTGCTACTACTTTAGATACATTTCTGGAGAAAAAAGCAGCATTGTTATTTCAGTGCCTGACTGGAATAAGTAGTTTGTTAAGCAGTGTTTTGAGATTGTTAGCTGGTTTAAGGACATCCCAATTAGTAGATGTGCAGCTGTCAAGGAGTAAGGCTATTTTATACATCAGAAAAAAATACTTACATTGAAAAAGATGAAGAGCAGGAGCTAGAATAACTTCCAGATATGAAAGACTAGAAGTTGATTGGGAGCTGTCAGCTCTCATGGGGAAATCATGCTTCACGACTGTCTGTGATGAGGTGACTCGCTGGGTGGATGAGAATAGAGCAGTGAATATTGTTTATCTTCACTTAAGTGTCAGCACTGTTGCCCGTAGCATTCTCATAGACAAACTGATGAGTGGACAGTGAGAGCAACTGGAAGCTGTCTGAACTGCTGGGCTCAAAGGGTTTTCATTGGTGGCACAAAATCCAGCTGGAGGCCAGTCACCAGTGGTGTACCCCAGGGCCAGTCCTGCTGAACATCTTTGTCACTGCTCTGGGTGGCCACACAGCAAGTTTGCAGAGGATACAAAACCGTGAGGAGTGATTGATAGACCAAAGGGTTGTGCTGCCCTCCAGAGGGACCCCAACAGAATGGGGGAATTGGCCAATGGGGAACCACATGAAGTTTGGTAAAGGGAAATGCCAAGCCCTGCTTCTGGGGAGGAATAACCCCAGTATGTGGTAAGGTAAGAAAGCAACTCTGCAGAAAAAGACCTGGGGGTCTTGGTGGAAAAGATGTATGTGAACCAGTGATGTTTAGTTTCAGCAAAGACCACCAGAGGTGTCCTGGATGCGTTCGGAAAACAGTTACCAGCAGACTGAGGAGGTGATCCTTTCCCCTTATTCAGCACTGATGAGGCCACACCTGGAGTACGGCATCTTCTGGGCTTCCCAGTATGAGAGAGACATGGACAAACTGGAGAGAGTCCAATAAAGGAGCTCCAGGATGACTGAGGGACTAGAGCATCTGTTCTCTGAGAAAAGCCTGAGGGAGGTGGGACCGCTCAGCATGGGGAAGGCGCAGAGGAGTCATCTGTGTAGAAATACCTGATGGGGTGGAATAAAGAGGACAGAGGCAGGCCTCTTGGTAGTGTCCACTGACAGGACCAGAGGCACTGGGCACAAATTGTAATACAGGAAATTCCATTTAAACATAAGAAAAAAGAAAAGGGTGTTTTTTTTATTGTAAGGGTGGCGGAATGCTGGAACAGCTGGTCCCAAAAGATCGTGGAGTCTCCATCCTCGCTGACAACTCGAAACACAACTGGACACAACTCTGAGGAACTTGCTGTTGTGGACATGGCTTTGAACTGTGGGTCCCTTATAGCTTCAGCTGTTCTGTGATTTTCATAAAAGGATTTAAGAGGGTCACAACAGCCAGTGCAGCAGTTAAAACGAAGCCAAACGTGTTGAACAGCAAAAATATTTTTGTTTGTTTTGGCAGCCACATTTTTTTGTTTCTGTCAACTTTCTTACAACAGCTTGGGAAGAGGGGAGATGACTCTTTGCAACTGCATTGTTCTCTTGGGTTTCTTAGCTATCTGCTATTGATAGCAAGTTTGCATATGGCTTTATTGTCTGCTGTGTCCTCTCCCTGCTTCGGTGGCAGCAACGGTGAGGATACTGTTAACTTGTCTGCTGCTTAGAAGACTGGGCAGCACTGGAGGCTTTGGAAAGGTGTTTCTTTGACATGTTGTTTTTAATGCTTAAGATGTGAACGCTATGTTTGCTCCAACAGTCTCTTTACCAAGGGTGATAAAATGGGAGTTTTGTTTTTCTCCTTCTGCGTTTGACTAAACATACTGAATTGATGTATCTGTGCTGGTGGTCAGGTTGTGTTAGAACTAATGCAAAATACAGAGGTGAAAAAGGGGCTGTAGCAGTTGCTTATGGATTTAAATGCAGTTCTGTGTTTACCATCTTACCACTAGAGAGACAGTCTAGCGTTTGAGCTTGAGTCACAGGAAGGCACCTGATCAGTGTGGTAAGACAGCACTCATTTTCAACTCTTTGGACTTGTGAGTAAAGAATAAGGTGAAAGCCAGTGCTATGCTGAAGAATTGTGTGAACTTGGACTTGAAATTTAGAGGGCACTTAGAAACTTTGTGAAACAAAACTGCACTTCACATAACTGGTGAGGTTAAAAATACTTGTGTATATGGAAGTTTGGCTTAGTTTAGTC
Organism: Zapornia atra; assembly: GCA_013400835.1. Lineage (NCBI taxonomy): Eukaryota > Metazoa > Chordata > Aves > Gruiformes > Rallidae > Zapornia > Zapornia atra. Next base: position 174,828 of record VZTU01028835.1, on the reverse strand, counting down.
TTTGCCTCAAGTTGCCTGCTTGTTAGTTGTAATTTCTGCAGAAGTTCTCAATTCAAGTCGTCTGGCAAGATGTTAAAGGTTATGCTTCCCTTTGAATGCTCTCTCATTTGCAAACGAATAACTGTGTTTTCTCAAGCTCATTTGTGTTTTCTGGTAATTAGGACAGTTAATAGTTGAACTATCATTTACAGACTGGGAAGATAAGGGTGTTATTTTTGCTGACACTAAATATTTGTAGTATTACTGTTGAAGAAAAAAACAAAAGCCCCATATGTCTTTTGAGAGGTTTGCTTTAGGGCTTAGGAGTGAAATACAGCTCTCCAAAGAGCAAGCAAGGATTATTGTATAGTCACAGTAAACAACAAATACAACATCTAGCTAAGACACAAATTCATTTATGTATGATTTACAATGTTTTAATCTGTATGTGACACTGATTTTATTAATTTTTTTTTTTAAAAAAAAAGGGCTTCAGGAGAGATCTGGGGAAATACACATTAGTAAGCCTGACATCTGTACTAAGTCAGTGAGTAGAAATAATAATGAGGATAGCAGGGATAACCGTGATGTACTGAGGAAGAGTTAAGAGCCTGCTGTGAAGGGACTTCAGGTTTAGCAAACTTACTGGAGTTTTTTTGAAGGCAAGCACGTGAATATGTAAGATCTGACAGAAATTGTTTACTTGGATGTCCAAAAGACTTTCGACAAGGACCAAAGAGTTTTGAAGAAACCAAGCAGCCATTGGCTAGGGAAAGAGGGCTTCATGTAGTTAAAGAGTAATGACTGAAAAATAAGTCAGAGACAGTAGATAGAGAGGGGTCCTGGAGTTCTGTTAATGGAGAATGTTCTTGAAGGGTATGGAAGTGAGTCCACAGACTGCACTGATGGGCAGCAGATGCAAAGGCAGGCCCCAGCATTGCACAGGGACTCGACATTGCTCAGCAGCCGGACGCTAAAATGACAGATGAAATTTCCTATAAATGGCTTCATGTGGTGTATTTGGAGGTGGTAAGGAGCAAGCTTGCCTTCTCACCTAAAAGGAGGAACTCAGAGCTGACTATTGCCACTAGAAATGGTTAGGAAGGAAAGGGAGAGTAATGATTGTATTGTTTAAAAAGAAAACTTAAAAAAAAAAATTCATTACCTGACATAGTTCTGCCCTGTTCACCCCTATCCCTGTCATTGTCTCAGAAAGACTGTAGTTGAAGTTTTAAGGAGGAGCAAATTTGAAATGTGAAATTATTTCTGTAAGAGGAGCCGCATGAATTTGTTACAGTAGAAAAGGTGACCAAAAAGTGGGGTGACAGAATCCTGTAAAGTGCTCAGCAGCCAAGGGGACACAAATAGGGAGGTTTTATTCACTGTCTTTTTTTAGTGCACACAGACTAAGAGGTATCTAATGAAACTAGCAGCTGATGAATTGAAAACAGACAAAAGGAGGTGGTTCTTGGCAGAAGGTGTAATTAAGCTATAGAATTTCTTGCCTCAGGAATTTAAGGAGGCTAAACATTACATCAGTGCAGAGGGGAAACTGCTATTTCATGGAAGAAGAATCATCAAATGCAAATACCTATTCTTGTTCAGGAAATCCTGCTTCTGCAAACTTGGGGGCTCAGGGAGTATTCTGGGGAAGTATTACTATTATTTATTGTGTTCTTACGTGCTTTATTCAGTATCTGTTACTGGCTGCTGTTAGTGAAAGGGTATTTGAATGGACATTGACCTTTTGAGTCTTGCTCAGTACAACCAGTCCTTTGTTGCAAAGCCTACCGTTTTGGTTTTGTTTTTATTTTATTTATCTGTTGCTCGTTTTCCAGAATCGCTTCCAGCAGTAGCACTCAAACTTTGGTCCAAAATAGGGTGCTAACATGCTTAGGGGGTGTTTTAGGTCCACTGGTTCCATATTCTTTTCTTTGTGTGACCTTGTGTGTGCTACCAAAATATCAAATCTCCGTGAAGCATGCCTCGTGTTCAGAGCAGGGGTAGAACTGCAGGTCCATGCCAGTCAATGACTTAATTTCACGTGACTTCATCCTTTTACTGCTGCATTGTGCTTTTCTGGTCATATAATGGATTCACTTCCAGTGACATCTCTCTGGTGTGTTCCTTGCACAATAGAAGCCCTTGAGGGAAAGAGATGTTTTAAGGAAGAGGTGGTTTTGAGTGGGTATTGATCAAACCGATGTGTGGTCCAGGCTGTCTGTAGGCTGGTTATTTCTACTCTCCCTTCAGACTCCTTTGCAGTGATTTTGTATTGCCCTTCCCTCCCCCAGACATGCTAAGGCCCCGCATGTCTCTCTATGTGACCAGCTTGTCAATAAAAATGTATTTCTTTGTCTCTGTAATGACTGTTGAAATAATCAAGGGACCTCTGTACTTGTAAATAAAGAAGTAATATTAAGAGGACATTGTGCTAGGCAGAAATACTGCATTTGAGGAGATTCATGCTATTTGAAACAAGAGGCTGCTGTTTCATGTATATTTTCCCTTTCCTTTTGTTGCGGTGGCAGCTGCACAAATCACTGAAGACTTTTACTCTATGGTTCAATTTTAATAGATTATTTAGATTTGGCTGCATACTTTACTGTGTCACTGATGTTTGAATCCTAAATCCCCACTTTCCCTAGAAACATTCTTCAAGTTTAGGCTGAATTTAGCCGATTAGTAGACTTGGTAATGTATTTCCATCCAGTTACACACCACTTTATGAAGATACGGGCTTCTGGATAGCTTTCTGTATGTGGTTGCATTATTTTTAAAATAATTCTTTCATATTCAACAGGTGTTGAGATTTGTACAAAGATGTCAGGTTTGTGGGGGCTTTGTTTTGAAAGCTGTGCTTATTTTTCCTCTAACAGAGCTCTTAGCTGTTGTGGGAAGGGAAAACGGTGACTGCTAACTTTTCGTGATCTTAAGCTAGTTGCAGATGCTAATTCAGGGCAGTGTTGCTCCTCACCTTGTTGAAAGAAAACTTTTCTAGCCTAAGTTTTTGATTCAGTGGTAGATGATGACCATTAGGCATACTGTGCAATGTAAACATGAGCATCAGCTCAGGAGACAGGTTGTTGAACACCAGCTTTGTCTGCCTATACGTGAGCTATCTCTGTGGGCTCCCTTTATAGTCAGTGGAGAGAAATAAGCGCTTTCACTGCATGATTCATCTCACCCCCAGATGGATGTCTAAATTTGGAAGATGAATTCCACCTGAAGTCCATTACTGAATGTAAATGTCATTAGTTTAAACCAGGCAATTATTTAAAAGGACACTAGCTTGACTGGCATGGTGATTTGAGTGAAGTCTTTTGTTTCTTCCATGGATTCGGCTTCAGAGATTTAAAATAAGCACTGTAGTCTGCTTTCTAATTTGTGCTTTTGCTGCACATTTGAAACTTCACAAGTAGGGAATATATTCACATTCCCTTATTTCTAAGCATTGGGCTCTGCAAGGCTGACTAGTCTTGTTGCCAGCTGATTTGGTTTTTGGGGTGGGAGGTGGCAACAGGGGTTATCATAAGGAGAAGTGTAGGGCATATAATACAATTTTCTTTTTGCTCTAACTTTATGTTAATTGTTAGGGATGAAAAAAATATTTAGGGGTCCTTAAGAGCATTGCTCCTTCAGAGGAGCCTGTGTGTCTCCTGTACAGGATGTCTAGGAAGCCTCTATAAAACAATCCAGCCTTCAAATGTGTAGGATCAAAAGGCAGGCAGTGCAGGTACCTTCCATAAGTTTCATTTCTGTTTGGAGCAGATGCTTGGAATGGCTGGGATCCTTCCTAAGTACTCTTCATGCTGTGCCATGCTTGCTCACTCTGCTTAAGAACTCTTAATTCTCTCACCCTTTTGCTTTTTTCCCTGTTTATAAGTTGTGATTCCTGTCAGTGGCAATCTCCTGTTATTTTCTCTTCCTGTTATTATACTTCTCTTACCTTTTGGAACCTCTGCTTTTTCTGTCAAAATTTGTGGCAACTTTATGCTCTTGACACACTTACATGTTGCTGTCCTATTATTTATCCTTCCATTCGGTTATATATCAAAGGCTGATGGAGGTCTGTCAGGTTGGTTTGTTTTGTTGTGTTTTCTTACATTAAAGTGAGCTTTTTTTTTCATTTCCTACAATTTCCTGACTGGATAATTCTCCCTATCCCTACTCTGGCATGGGTATCATATGAGCAGGAAATGCAAACCTGTTCAGTGTGATAAGGAGCAGTTGCTGAGCTGTCTGCTTGATATCAAGTAGGACTTTGCCTGGGGACAATATCCCTTCATGTTGACTTACAACTGGTTGTTTAGTAGCACTATGAAGTGCTACCTGCTCCTCCCATATAGACTGTGCCAAGGAAGTTACTCCCTTCTGGGTTTTTTTTCCTTCTTTCTGTGTATTTGGGGTGTAGTGCTCTATTGTGCAGATCTTACCTGCCTTTAGACCAGTCACTGGTGAACTATGCCACTCTTCTGGTGGCCAAAAGTACAAGTATTTACTACTCCTAATTCTGCTCAGCCTCAAGGTTACCACTCTTAGTAGTATTGTTTGTGAGTAGCAGTGGATTCTGGCAGCAAGCAGGCCACAAAATGCTTCAGACAGCAGAACCTGGCTTTCAGCAGATTGATTTCATGTTTAGTCTAGAAGATGGTGTTTAAAAATACGCAAAATTGATTCTTAAAGCTAATCTGTGGGATGATAGTATTGCATTGCTTCCTGCTTGAAAGATGACATTTAGAAGCATTAAGTTTCTAAAAACTGGTGAAGACTTAAGGAATTTTGGAAGATTTGAGGCTTAGCAAAGAAATTCAATCCCTGCTTGGTAGGGAACACCTCTAACTTTCTCTCAGGTACAGCTTGAGTCTACAGTTTGAGTTTGGGAAGTGAGAAATGAGAGTTTTTACGTATTTTTAACTCAATAGTTTAGAGCAGTATAAGAGGACCCAGAACACTGAAATGAGTAAGAAAACCATATTAAAACACTCAAAATACTTCTCCCTCCAGGAGAGGAGGCTTTCTTCTCTTCCTCTTGTTTTATGGGAACATGATAAAATAGATTTCTTTTACCAGTTTTTATATTTTAATTTGTTCTCAATAAATGCTTTTATTGAAATTTTCAGTTGGAGCTTGTCGAATCTGTGTCAAGGTACATATTTCAGCTCCTGTTTGTGTTTGAAGCTGTCATTGCAGTGTTTCTATCAGGCAGCATTGCTTGGTTGGTTTTTTTAAAAAAAAAACCTGAATTGTTTCCTTTGTTATTACTCATAATTTAAATCCTTCTGATCTATGACCAAAATTTAAATAACTCATGGAAATTACGAACCAGTAAGTGGTTTGACATGCACACTTCTGCTAAAGCCCTTCTGTCTTCCCCCACCTGTCAGTGTTTCTGCCTTTAACATTTAATTTAAATGGAAATTGTCCTTCTGTCTGGCAGTACTTTTGGAGTCAAAGGAGTATGGCTAAAAGCTCTACTTGCTGGTTAGGAACAAGAAAATTTGTTACTAAATAATAGTTATTTAGCCTGAAGAGAATATTTAAATACACACCGTGTACTCCTGAAAAGCAAGGTACGGAGGGGATTGAGAACACAAAGCAGCCAAGGCATTTTACTAACCTGTTTTAAAAGAGCGTTGCCTGAACCCAGTGTCAATAAACGGTGAAGGGTGTGTTTATGCCCCAGTGTACCTTGTAGCTTATTTACCGACATGGAATATATCAAAACTACTTTCTGATGCTCTTTTCTTTGCTATTTGATTTCTAATGTTTTGTTTCTTTTTTTTTTTTTTTTTGGTTTTTTAATTTTTTGTTTTTTTTTTTTTTTTTTTTTTTTTAAAAGAGAGAACACCTAACACTTCTGTTGTTGCTCCAGCACCTCTTCATTCTCCTCTTCACACCCTTCTATCACTTATCTCTGTCTTGGTTTGTATCAGTTGTGTACGCTTTGCTCATCTTCAGAGAGTAGGGCCTGATAATGTGTTTCACATGCTGCTGGCTGGTTCAAGCTTGGGTTGTGTTGCCTGCATGGTAGGGAGTAATCTGAGCTGGAAAACGCTAAATTAGAGGGAAGACCCATTGCCTCATATGGAAAACCTTTTAAAAAGATGAACAGAAAACTGATGTCATTTTTAACATGCCCTTAGAAGATGTCTGAAGACTTCAGTGGGATTTTTTTTTCAGCTGTATTTTGATAAACCTCCCCATCACAGGAAATGCTGAGACAGTTCCCTTTTGTTTCAGTCCATCAAGTAAGAACACCCTCAGGACAAGTTTGTCTTTGACATCTTTTTCAGAAATGCTGTAATGAATTGTGTTTTAAAGTCCTTCCCACAGTTCTAAGTGGTAGAGGAAAGATCAGGGGAAGAGAAACCTAAAGGAAAGCCAACAAGGAATGGTAAGCAAACGCTGTGTGGTTTTCCATTGCATGCCATGGTTGCAGGCTTGGCACGCCCCGTATGTATCACTCTAATTGCTAGCCTGGAGTTGGAAAGTGTTGAGAAGTTTGATTCCTTAGGTGAAAGATGCAACATGAACATGATGGAAAGTAACTTTCTTTAAAGCAAAAAATTAAGACTGGCTTTTTTTTTTTTTTTTTAAATGATAGCAGGCTCACAAAATTGCTAGGAAAATGCCTGCATTTGGAACAAAACTTTCTTGTTGAAGACAGAGGATACACCTACTTTGCAGGAGCCAACCCTGGCCTAGGGCGAGTGACTGTAACCTACAAATAAGCCAGTTTTACTTCCCACAACAAGGAGAGTGAGTGCTTTCCTTCTGCAGTGTGCTTGCTGAGGTGGAGCAGAAAGGTCTCTCCTGCAGAAGCAGATAAGCTTGAAAGGTAAAATTGCTGCATGGCTGAACTCTATGCACATTGCAAAACATAGTGCCAGGTGCTTGCAGGGTTAGATGATGAATGAGAGCAGAGTACTGGAGATGATTGTATTGAAGTCCTGGGTGAGATGGTGAGAGTCTTGTGCCCTGTTGTCTCTATTTTCAGATGAGTGATAGATTTAGGTTGGGGTTTTTTTCCCCAAAGTTGACAGTCATGTATCTTTAATAGAGCAAAATTACCATTGTACTTTTAGCAATTAGGATGCGGGCCATGCTTTCAGGGTGTGAAAATTTCTGTTCTGCAGCAGTATGGAAAAATGACCTGAGAATCATAAGGGACAGTGGCTGCTGCCATCATAAATGCTAGTCTCAAATGGACCTCTGGACATCATGAAGTTCAACAAGGTCAAGTGTAAAGTCCTGTACCTGGGTGAGGGCTATCACCAGTATCAATACAGACTGGAGGGGAAAGTAATCAATAGTATCCCTGCAGAGAAGAACTTGGAGATACTGGTGGACGTGATCTGCCAAAGTACATTCACATCCAGGAAAGCCAACTGTCTCCTGGGCCGCATCAAAAGAAGCATGACCAGCAGGTTGAGGGAGGTGATTCTGCCCCTCTGCTTTCCTGAGACCCCACCTCCAGATCTGGGGTCTCCAGTACAGGAAAGACATGGAGCTTTTGGAGTGAGTCCAGAGGAGGGCCACAAAGATGATCAGAGGACTGGAGCACCTCTGCTATGAATTCAGGCTGCAAGAGTTGGGCTTGTTCAGCCTGGAGAAGAGAAGGGAGACCTTACTGTGGCCTTTCAATATACAAAGGGAGCTTATAAGAAAGATGGAGAGAAACTTTTTACCAGGGCCTGTTGCAAAAGGACTAGGGGAAATGGTTTGAAACTTAGAGGGTGGGTTTGTATTAGCTGTAAGTAAGAAATTTTTTACAGTGAGGGAGGTGAGACCCTGGAACAGGTTCCCCAGAGAAGCTGCAGATGCTGCATCACTGGAAATGTTCAAGGTTACAGTGGGCAGTGCTTTGAGCAACCCATCAGTGAAAGATGTCTCTGCCATGGGGTTTGTAAGTAGATGATTTTTGAAGCTCCCTTCCAATCCAAACTATTCCATACCTTTAGTGTCATGTTTAGGTGATCCTTATGAATGGGAGGCACTGAAAAAACTGAGGGACCTTGGAGAAAATTAGGGGGTTGAGTGACTGGGAAGTCACTTGCTAGACTGGAGTCTAGTGGGACTGCACCAGTCATGCCAAGGGGATCTGCTTGCTTGCACAGCAAACAGAAACAGGCTGGTCGTAGGGCACCAAGGCAAAAGTGTAACACGGTTGGTAGCTGGCTGTTGGTGATAAACTCAGGTGGGACAGGAGACACCTCTAGTGGTCACTGAGTTTTAAAATTTAGGACCTGTCCAGGGTGGGTAAACTTTCTAAAGTAGGTCATTTGGAATGAGTTTGAGCATGTGCACTGAGCATGTGCATACATCCAAACCATAAAATGATAAATTAATTTAGAGCAGCCCTGTGACCTCTATTATGCAAGATGCCTGACAAGCTAATTAAGGTGATTTCTTCTGGTCTCTTTGCCTATGAATACTGGTATATCTGTCAGTACAGAAAGCAGTACAACAGCAATAATGATAGCTATTAGGGTAATAATTCTTGTTTAGTTAAAACGTCACCCAGTTCTTCCCTTTTAATAAGGGTGTTATTTAGCAGGTGTCATCTTTCTCTTTTTTTATTGTTTAATTTTGAATTTCTTTACAATTTAATTGTACTTTTCACTTGTTTTTTATGTACAAAGGAAAACACAAGCTATTGAATCATGAAGAAGAGCATGCATCTGTGGTTGTAATTGTTTATACATACTTTTACTTTTTGGTTTAGTCAGAAGGTTGATATTTTCCAGCTGGTGGCTCGAGATTCATGTTGTTCAGCAAAGAGCTAATTGCTGAAGGAGGTCTGGGTATGTGGCCCTTGAGTAAATGAGTGGCAACATTTTGTCAGTAATTGGATTTAAGTACATTAATTACTAATTTTTGTTAACATGCTAATCATGTAAATTATATTCAGATAAAATAGCATGGAGAATAAAAGGGAATTTACTTTCGGCTTAGGGTCACATTTGGCAAACAGTAGCTGGGAAAATTAATCTCTGTGAGGCAGGTATGTGCAAATGTAAAGTGTGCCAAACACACACACACCAAATAAATTACATTTGAGTTCATGAGATTCCCTAGCACTGTTCCTGAGCTATAATTTGGGGAGATAGAAGTCATTTATTACAGGGTCGTCTTTTTGATTGATCTTTTAAGTTCCTGTGAATCTTCTTTTCCTTTATATTTCTAAGTTGACTAAATGAGGTTGCAACTGGATTCTTGCTGATACTGAATACCTCGGTCACCTTAAAATGTAATTGCCACTTCAGCTGTGTGCCCAGCTGAGAAGATGAAAAATATGAATTTCAGTCTCTGGACTTTTGGGAGCTTGCAAGTGTTGTCCATTATTCATATGTAGTTTGTGCTTGAACTTTAAAAGAAATTACTCTTTAAGTTTGCATAGACTTTTTCAGGACAAAAGTGCTTCAAATTGTTCTACAATGTACGTTGTGCTTCACTTTCTGTTGTAATACAGATATATCTCTCTTGGGAAGACAGTTTGCACACTTCCTGTGTGAAACCCTAAAAGCAGAATGTTAGTTTGCTTTAGTAAACAATATTTAAAAGTTGCTTTTAAAATAATTTCTGGATGATTTTTTTTTTTTTTAATTTTAGGAAATAGTATACTTGAATGGCTGAAAATGTTCTGTGATGCTAGGCTTCAATGAAAAGAAAATCTTTCTATTTATAAATTTGTTCCTAAATCCTGTTTGAAGTGGGCTAGATAGCTTTGGTGTGCTATGACCTGCATCTTACTGTAATCTAAAACAAGCATTTGGCCAGGCTTCTTGAATATATCAGACTTCTAGTTCTGAAGGTAATTGTAATTATTTGCAAATTCATATAAAAAAGCTATTGCCCTGAAAAGAAACACCCCAGAATTGCCCTTTTCTGCTTGCATTTCTTTATTGCCTGTCTACTTAAACATTCAAGAGGAGGGAGCAGCAGTAATGCTGTCTAGACAATATATTGGTTGTTTTGTCTGCAGTATCATCTGTTGTCAGAGAAAATGTCTTTGTGTGGTAAAGGCTTGAAATTGTATGGCTAGACATTGGAACTCTAAATTTTAAAAATGGTCTCGTGTGTATGCATTAGGTATTTCAGAACATGAAATTGCTTCTGCAATTCTGATAGTTTAGGTAATCTCTCCCTTGTGATCTTGACTGCTGGAATGAAGAAAATTAAACCGTCATTGTTACGTAGCATCACGTGCCCTGGGTTTGTCAGAAGGTCATTTGTTGGATGTGCAAATACACAAGCTATTTTTCACTCTTTCTGGATGTGAACAATATGCTGACTTCACTGAAAACTTACAATGAATCCTGAAAACAACTTTCTCTAAAATAGAAGTTCTGTATAGCGATTGGTGGGTTTTTAAAATTAAGCCTGAACTTTTCAACTTGACTTTTCTCAGCTCTGGAAGTTAGAAGTAGCTCCGTCTGCCTGTCAGTCAGTTAACCCCCAGCTGGGAGTGTGCCTGTTGCACATAGGTTGAGCGTGGTGGGTAGGAACTCCTTTGGGTTTGGTTTGGGTTTTTTTTTCACCCCACCCATCATCATCTTTCCTTTGTGCTTTCTGTTGCCTCAGGCATGGGGTAGGCAGCTTCCAGCTGAAGTGGAAATTGCTCCTGTGAACCACTGGAAGACTAAGAGATTGATGATGGGACAGTGCTTTTTCAGGTGCATGAGCAAATTTGAAGAAGCCTTGCTCAGGTATAGCAGAATAAAAGTAAGGCTGCTACAGTTGCACTTGGAAGATCTCTGTCTGCAGTTGGCTGTGACACACCTCCTGTGGGTCTTCAGAAGCTTTGTCTAGAACAGAAAGTTAAGATGCTTACATCTGTATCATTATAACTATTTTTATTTTCTTGGATGTTACTTAAACCAGTCAGCATAAAATTATTCAAGTAAAGACATACCTGAATGCAAATCCTTTGCAGATGTCGCATCAACATCACCAATTAATAACATCACATAACTAAATTTGTAAACTAGGTTACACCGTTAGGACTTCATGTAGCTGACTCCTTGGTCTCTGACCGTGGACTTTCTGAGCTACGGATTGGTGGAGGTTGGAGCAGTCTCTGTTCATTCTGGTTTTCTCATCTTCTGAGGTATCTCCTGCTGGTTACTCATTCTACAAAGAGACAACCTTGCTTGTTGTCAGAGTCCATCCTGAGGCCCATGATGAAAGAACTGGCAAAGGCCATTATTGAAGATGGGATACTGAGCTAGATCATTTTTTATTAGATCAGTATTTAAAATTACAGTAGGCTTGCTCTCTTCCACCTCTGGTGTGTCTTTCCTCATTGATTGCTTATGAGTCCGATTGGAAAATTCACCTTTTCTTGCTGTGCTTGCATACTTGTGCTGGAAGGAAACCTACAGTATCTCAGTCAGCAGGCAAAACTGATTATGAATAGCCACAGTTTTATGAGCCTGTGTTTTGCTGAGTCAGCCATGCATCACATCCCTGACATGATCATTGGCTCCAATATGCTCCTGCAGCCTTTACCTGCCTTTAAAATGCATTTGGACAGATGAATCTGGAGAGGGGGAGGGAGTAGATCCTACATGTTTGGTCCAGATAAACAGGAAAATACAACTGAAAAGGGAGAGTGTTCACATCTCTTCTGACTTTGCTTCACTGATAATCCTTATTTCCCCTTTTTTTGTTTGAACTTGTCACTGCATATAATTTTTCTTTCAACTCTGTAACCTGGCATCCAATAGGACCTTGCAGTCGATGGTGGTGCCTGGTGTGGATTGGTACCAGAGTTGTACTCTTTGCTGGGACAGCTTGATTTCCTACCTGTTAGTTTCAGTAAGGACCGTAGGCGTTTCTTTTGAAGAGACGATGATTCAAATTAGAGGACTGGAAATCCTCAGTCTCCTTCATAGATGGGATATCCAAGGTCTAACACATCTGAGCAAGTTTCCCACATCTAGGCTGTTCAATCCTCAGAAGCATTCTTCCATCAAACTTACTGTCTTCCATTCAAAAAAAAAAAAGAAGAAATCATGGAAGGACCTGTAGGACCAAAGAACTTTGTTCTCTTTTATGCAGGTCCTGCTTATCCTAATTTTCCAGGTAATGTTTTGAGATCTGGTGTTCCTTCAGTGCACAGTTGTTGTAGCATCACCCAGATAACTAGCTCCTCCAGTAGAAGCATCATTCTCAATCATTAAGTTAATGCAAATGTAATGTTCTGATTCCTGTAAAAAATGTGAACTAGAACAGAAACATGTAACTTTTCCTACAGCTTTTAACTCTGAAATACAAACTATGTCCAACTGAAAAAGCGGGTTTATAGTCATTGTTTTGACTCTGTTCAGTGTCCCATCAGCTATGCTGAGTTTGCTACGGTAGCTTTACTTGCAAACAATCTGGGGTTAGTTCGGCTTCTATGAAATCAAAGCATTACCACAGCAGCCTCAGAATTTTTCCTTGTATATTTGTATAGTCATGATAACAGGAGGGTTTGGTCTGTAGAAACATTAGGATTAAAAATTTCAGATTGAATTAGTCAGTGATAAAGAGGGTTTTCTCTTTAAAATACATTTTTAGTATATGGACAACCTAAGATACGATAGGGCTATAGTCACTTTTCAGGGTAGAACTGCATGAAGATGTGTGGTAAATGTTTAAATTCTAGTAACCTAAATCCTTGCTTCCTTGTCCTTTTAAAAAATGTTTCTGCCTTTATCTTCACTTTTTGCTACTTATTAGATCATTAATTACACAAGGTCACGTCAGTTGCACTTTAAATGCGTAATGATACAGACTCTCTAAGGTCTCATTACACTAATGTTATTGCCAATTATAAAACTGAATCCAGTAGAGCATCATTCTTTGAAATGCCATGGGTTGTTCATGGTAAAGTAAGCAAACGTTGCAGTTAAGGACACTCATAAAAAAATAAATCATGTCACATGATAAACTACAGAATTTTTTAAAAATTGCATCTGCTCTGCAAAGGACACAGGGCAATTTTTATTTTCCTTTCCAAACACAGGAGCTTGCTTTGTTGACAAGGAATCCCACACATATTTTCATACCTGTTAAAAATGGGCTGAATTAATTGAATGTTACGGTATTGGCCAAAGGGGTTATTAGTGTCTTCTGGTTATCTTTGTTTTTTTTCAGTTTGTGTCACATCTTAATGTGTGAGAATGAGGTTTAACCACATGAATGAGGTTTTGATACCACCAGCTGAAACAAGCTGTTGAGAGGATGCTCTGTGTTCTTTGCCTAGTGTACGGAAGCCAGTATAGGTTGCGTGTCTCCGGTGGCATATGGAATCAGCTCTGCACTTGCTCGAGCAAATAGTTAGCTGTCAGCTAATGGATCCGTTAGGGAACTTCCCACAGAATATCCTGTGCTCATCAATGCATGAAATTTTAATCACTTTAAATCATTACTTTTGCTGAAAGTTAAGAACACCTTTTTGTAAGACGTTTCACATTTGAGAAGCGAAGGCGCTTGTTTTGGTGACAGAAACAATTTAATTTTATTTTTTTTGCTAAAACAGGGAAGTGAAGCTAAAATAGCAGTGGAAATCTTCAGGGCTTGAGGTTTTTTTTATGTCCATTAGCAATTTGTGAACTTCAAATTAAATTTGTCTTTATGTTATGTAGCACGGGGGGTGGCTTTTAGTTGAGTGGTTTGTTTTTAGGCACAAGGATATTTGCAGCTTTATCCTTCTGGAAAGAGATTTGACTTGCTTGTACTTCTAACTTGGCACTTTCTTCATAGTGAAAAATGACTTATGTGCTCTTTTTGGCTCTATGAACAATTTCAGTAATCAAAAGGAATGGAAAAAAGAAATGTTGCAACCTACCCTTCCCCTTTACTGATTTTTTTTTTTCCCCCTATGTTGCATTTAGTGCTTTTAGTACAAGAGGTTGAAAACAGAACAGCTCTCTAGAGCATCTTTCCCTTTGCAGTATGCTGAAATGGCTATGTGTAGCTGTTGTTCCTGGCCTTATGTCATGATAAAGTCTCCAGAAGACATCTGGGGACATGCTATATCGTAACAGAAGTGCAAGATCAGAATTCCAAGTATCTTCAGTTGGCCTCAAGAGGAAACTCCTTATTTTTTTTTTTTAGTTTTAGGTGGGTTGTTTCTTTGGTGTTTGGTTTGGTTTTTTGCTTTGGTTTGGATTTTTTTTATCAAATCCATTACAGCAGGTGAAACAAATGTGAGGCTTTCCCAGCTTTTGGTCTTCGGGGTTTCAGAGGCCCTCAAAATCTTGATGCCTATGGGTAGAGGCAGGGGGGATGGGACAGGGACAGGCTAAATAATACAATATTTAGAGGCGTTTGCAACCTGCTTTGCTCTGAGGCAGCTAGCTGTAACAGATTGTCAGTTTATTCACCCAAATTAAAATCACCTCACTTGAAGAAAGCTCTACTATCTACATTCACGCCAGCAGGGAGAACTTCGTTGAAGCACTCCTGCAAACCTTGTGTCTCAAGTAACCAACATTTAGGTAACTTCTGTAACTATCAGCTGGAAAGATCAAAGGCACATTGGATGAACAAGGGGTTCCCTATGACATCCACGTCTCTGCAGGCTCTGGGGACAAGGCTGTAGATAGCCCAAGGCAACTGTTTGTCAGTATCCTAGGATAGGGTGGCTCT